>PVIH01002732.1:0-179616 GCA_004025045.1 Sigmodon hispidus | reverse complement strand
GGGATCCAAAGGGTCAGTCCAGGGTGTTTCTGATCCCAAGCTGTTCCGTGGTTGTGGTTTGCCGCTTGGGCATGTTTGACTTTTTTTCTTGTTTGTTTGTTTAGAGACCACTAGTGAGTGAGTACATCCCCTGCTTATCTCTCTGAGTTTGTGAGACTTCGCTCAGGAGGATATTCTCCAAATCCATCCATTTGCCTGTATATCTCTTAAAAAATATAAAAAAATGCCATCCTGGTTTGACATGGATAAAATATATGACTTTATTTGTAATTAAAAAAAAGAAAAAAAAGAATAAAGCTGAATTTGGAGTTGAACTACATGGCTTTCTCCCTCTCTAAACTCAAGCACATTGGTAAAGAAAACTTGAGAGATTCTTTCTCATATCACAAAAGCCACCAGGTGTGGGACAGAAGATAGCCAGAATATGTAGGAACCAATATTATTGAACTTTATTTTTTTGCTTTTTCATATAAGTTGCTATAAAATGCGATACATAATTTAATATTGCATTTTGTTTATATATGTATTTATTGTTTTGTTATTTTACATCATGTGCCCCATCAACTTCAGTTATCAGTCCTCTAAGATTTATACCCACTCTTATGATCTCCCCATTTACAAAAATAACCATTCATGCTGCTCATTTACTTACTGATGCAAAATTAAACTCCCTGAGGCAAGAATCCTTAAAGAAAACAAGTCTTTCCTTTTTTTTTTAGGCCAATAATGAATGAGTACATCCCATGTTTCTCTTTCTCTTCCTGGGTTTGTGATATATTGCTCAGGAGGACATTCTCCAAATCCATCTATTTGCCTGCAAATTTTAGGATATAATTTTTTTCTTATTGCTGAGTAATACTCTATTGTGTAGATGTACTACAACTTGATAATTCATTTTTCAATTGAGGGGCATCTACATTGTTTCCAGGTTCTATCTACTAAGAGTAATGCTGCTATGAAAATAGTTGAGATAATGCTTTTGGGATGTGAGTGTGCATCTTTAGGGTATATGCCTAAAAGTGGTGTTGCTGGATCCTTGAGGAGATTGATTCCCAGTTTTCTGAGAAATCGCCATACTGCATTCCAGAGTGGCTGAACAAGTTTATACTCCAATCAACAGTGGAGGAGTGTTTCCCTTGCTCTGCATCCTCTCCAGCATAGGCTTTCATCTGTGTTTTTAATGTTAGCTATTCTGACAGGTGTAAGTAAGGTGGTATCTCAAAGTTGTTTTGATTTACATTTCTCTGATGGCTAAAGATGTTGAGCACTTTTTCATTTGCTTTTCAGCTATTTGTAATTCTTCCGCTGAAAATTTCATTTTTAGTTCTGAAATCCATTTTGTGATTGGGTTATTCTAGGTTTTGAGCTCTAGGTTCTTGAATTCTCTTTATATTTTAGAGATCTGTCACTGGTAGGGTTGGTGAAAACCTTCTCTCATTCTGTAGGCTGTCATTTTGTCCTATTGACTGTGTTCTTGGTCTTACAGAAACTTCCCAGTTTCAGGAGCTCCTACTTATTGATTTTTGTTCGTAGTGTCTGTGCTACTCGTGTTATATTTAGGAAGTAGTCACCTGTGCCAATGCATTGGAGGGTATTTCCCACTTTCTTTTCTATCAGGTTCAGTGTAGTTGGGTTTATGTTGAGGTCTTTGATGTACTTGGATTTGAGTTTTGTGCAAAGTGACAGGTTTGGATCTATTTGCATTTTTCTATACACTACCATCCAGTTATGCCAACACTATTTGTTGAAGATACTATCTTTCTTCCATTGAATATTTTTGGCCTCTTTTTCAAAAATCAGGTGGTCATAGGTGTGTGGGTGAATGTCGTGTCTTAAATTTGATTCCATGATACACAAGTTTGTTTTTATGCCAGTACCAAGCTGATTTTTTTTATTATTACTGTAGCTCTATATTAAAATTGAAAGTTGGGAATGGTGATGTGCCTTGAGGTTCTTTTGTTGAGCAAAATTGATTTGGCAATCCTGGCTTTCCTGTTATTTTAAATGAAATTGAGTATTGTTCTCTCAAGTTCTGTAAAAAATTGTGTTGGAATTTTAATGGAAAATGCATTAAATTTGTAGATTGCATTTGGTAAGATTGCCATTTTCACTATTTTGATCCTACCTATGCAGGAACATGAGAGATCTTTCCTTTTTTTTTTTTTAACTACACTAGAGTTTATTAAAGCGGGGAGCACAGAGATAGGGGCAGAAGGGAGCAGAGAGAGGAGAGGGGGAAGGGGGAAAGGGGAAGAAGGGTGAGAGAGCTTTCCATTTTCTGATATCCTCTTCACTTTCTTTCTTCAGAGATTTGAAGTTTTTGTCAAACAGATCTGATACTTTGGTTATAGTTACACCATTATATAAGTATTATATATTTAATACTATTTGCAGCTATTATAAAAGATGATGATTACCTTGTTTGTTTTTCAGACTTTTTGTAGTGTATAGGAGGACTACTAATCTTTTTGGATTAATCTTGTATCCTGTTAGATTGCTGAAGGTGTTTATCATCTGTACAAGTTGCCTGGTAGAATTTTGTGGGTCACTTATGTATACATCATGTCATCCACAAATAGAGATATTTTGACCTCTTCCTTTCCAATTTGTATCCCCTTAATCTCCTTGTGTTCCCTTATTGCTTTAGCTAAAACTTTGAAAACTATATTGAATTGATAAGGGGAGAGGTGACATCCTTGTCTAGTTTCTGATTTTAGAGGGATTGCTTTGAGGTTTTCTCCATTTAGTTTGATGTTGGCCATCTGGTTTTAGTAAATTGCCTTTATTATATTTAGGTATTTTTCCTATATTTCTGATCTCTCTGGGACTTTTATCATAAAGGAGTGTTGGAGTTGTTCAAAACTTTTTCAGAATTTTAGAAGATGATCATATGGTTTTTTCCTTCAATTTGTTTATATGATGGATGCCATTTACCATTTTTCATATGTTGAACCATCCTGAATTTCTAGGATGAAGCTTACTCGATCATGGTGAATGACTTTTTTATATGTTGTTGGATTCGGTTTGCCAGAATTTTGTTGAGAGTTTTCGCATCAATGCTCATGAGGGAAATTTTTCTGTAATTCTTTTTCTTTGTTTTGTGTTTGAGTGGCTTGGGTATCAGGATTATGAGTGGCCTCATAAGAAGACTTTGGCAATATTTGTTCAGTTTCTACTGTATGGAACAGTTTAAGGAATATTGGTAATAGTTTGTCTTTGAATGTGTGGTAGAACTCTGCACTGAAACCATCTGGGCCTGGGTTTTTATATTTTGGAGACTTTTAATGATAACTTCAATTTCCTTTGGTGTTATAGGACTGCTTAGGACTTTAATCTGATATTGATTTGATTTTGGTAAATGGTACCTATTCAAAAACCTGTCCATTTCTTCTAGATTTTTCATTTTTGTGGAGGATAGATTTTCAAAGTATGACCTGATAGTTCTCTGGATTTCCTGAGGGTCTGTTTCATGTCCCCCTTTTCATTTCTGATTTTGTTAATTTGGATGCTCTCTCTCTCTCTCTCTCTCTCTCTGCTTTTTGGTTAGTTTGGATAAGGGTTTATCTATGTTTTTGCCTTCCTCAAAGAACCGAATCTTTGATTCATTGATTCTTTGTATTGTTCTTTTTGTTTCAATTGTGTTGATTTCAGCTCTAAGTTTGATTATTTCCTGCCATCTACTCCTAGGTGAGTTTGCTTCTAATTGTTCTAGGGCTTTCAGCTGTGCTGATAGTTCTCTTGTGTGGGATTTCTCTAGTCTTTTCATGTAGGCATTTAGTGCTATGAATTTTCCTCTTTAAACTGCTCTCATTATGTCCCATAAGGTTGAGTATGTTGTGGATTCATTTTTCTTAAATTCTAGGAAATCTTTGATTTCTTTCTTAATTTCTTCCTTGACCCAAAGGTGATTCTGTTGAGTGATATTTAGTTTCCATGAGTTGGTAGGCTTTCTGTGATATTTGATGTTTTAAATTCTAATTTTAGACCATGGTGGTCTGATATAATAAAAGGGATTATTTCCATTTTTTGTATCTATTGATATTTGCTTTATGACAAATTATGTCTTCAATTTTAGAGAAAGTCCCATGAGGTGCTGAGAAATATGTTTATTCCTTTGTGTTTGGGTAGAGGGTTTGGTATATATCTACTAAGTCCATTTGGGTCATAACTTCTGATAGATCCCTTATTTCTCTCTTGAGTTTCTGTCTAGTTGACCTATCCTGGGGTGAAATTGGGGTATTGAAGTCTCCTACTATTAGTGTGTTAGGTTTGATATGAGGTTTAAGCTTTAATAGTATTTCTTTTACATATGTAGGTGCCCTTGGTAGTAACTTGTATTTGCTTTTTCGGAAGTGGTTCTTCTGTGGGGTATCAATTGTTTGTGGTTACATTGGTGTTTCTGGTTTCTTTAGGTTGGAGATTTCCCTCTAGGGCTTTTTGTAGGGATGGATTTGTGGTTGGATATTGTTTAAATCTGGTTATGTCATGAAATATCTTGTTTACTCCATCTATGTTGATTGATAGTTTTGCTGGGTACAGTAGTGTAGGTTGGCATTCATGCACTTTTAGTGTCTGTATAATATCTGACCAGGACCTTCTTGCTTTCATTGTTTCCATTGAATAGTTGGGTGTTATTCTGTTGGGTCTGCCTTTATAGGTGATTTGGCCTTTTTCCTTTGCAGCTCTTAGCATTTTTTGTTGTTGTTGTTCTGCAGGTTTAGTGGCTTGATTATTATATGGCAAGTAGACTTTTTATGTGGGTCTAGTCTATTTGGTGTTCTGTAGGCTTCCTCTATCTTTATAGGCATTTCCTTCATTAGATTGGGGATGTTTTCTTCTATGATTTTGTTGAATATATTTTCTGTGCCTTTGAGCTGGTATTCTTCTCCTTCTTCAATTCTAATTATTCTCAGGTTTGGCCTTTTCCTGGTGTCCTAAATTTCCTGGACATTTTGTGTTATGACTTTTTTGGTTTTAGTGTTTTCTTTAACTGATATATCTATTACCACTATTTAGTCCTCCACCTCAGAGATTCTTTCTTCCATCTCTTAAATTCTATTGGGCATGCTTGAATCTGTGATTCCAGGACCTTCTTTTCAGATTTTCTATTTCAAGCTTTGTCTCATTTTCTGCTTTCTTTATTGTTTCTACTTCAATGTTTAATTTTTAGTAAATTTCTTTCACCTGTTTGTTTTCTTTTTCTTGATATTCTTTATTTTCTTTCAGCAATTTGTTCATCTCTTCTAATCTTCTGTTTTATTTTCTTCTATTTCTTTAAGGGAGTTTTTTTTATGTCCTCTTTTAAGGCTTCTATTAGTTTTCTAAAGCTATTTTTAGGTTTTCTTTTTGTTCCCTCTTCATTGTTATATTCAGGTCTTGAAGCTATAGAACCACTTGCTTCTTCTGGGAGTGTCTTATTGACCTTTGTATTGTTGAATGTATTCTTGCATTGGCGTCTGCCCACTGTTTCCTCAATTTTCTCTTGGTTGGGTTGTGTTCTGAGGGCTCTTAATCAGCTGTGTGTTCAGAATGTTGTCTCCTCTCTTGAGTTCACAGTGCTATGAAACCAGTCGTCACCTCTTGACCTCTCACCTCTTGGCTGTGTGCCTAGGGACTCCACTGCTCCCCTGTTGCTATCAAGCCAGCTGTGGTCTGGGCAGATTGTGTCCGCCTATCTCAGAGTATGGACATCACCACCTGACCTCTCACTTCTCAGGTGTGCCCCCAGGTACTCGGCCATTTCCTTGCTGCTACCAAGCCAGCGGTGGCCTGGACAGAATGTGAATGTGTTCTGTGCCGAAACTGAGTGTTCAACTCAGGATCTAGGTTCAGGTCTGTACTTTCATATTTAATTCTACTCTTCTGTGTATTTTCTCCCCTTTAATTTAAAAATCTCATCTGTATATAATTTTCTCCTGAAGATTTAAAATCTTCACTTGATTTTAATACTACTTACTTAGGTTTTTCGCTATGAACAACAATTTCTTCTACCAGTACTCTCCAAAGCATCTATATAGAAGATGGTACCCTCACCACAACAGTTCTATAAAAAAGAGAAAGAAAGAGACAGAGAGACAGATGCGGAGAGACAGAGACAGAGAAAGAAAGAACCTCCTGTATACCACTCAATGATTACCTTTGAAATATAGACCATTCAGGACAGTTGCAAGATAGCTTTATGCCATATCTTTAACAAGATTTCCAGATGGAGTTATCCAGTACTCTGAGAATGGCTATAGATGTTTATAGTCAGTCTGTTAGGACCTAACCACTGTTTCATTTTTACAGGACACCACAGAGATGCCATTGCCCACAAGTCATCAGAAAGCAATCTTATAAAAAACTACAATCCCTCCCTGATTAATTTTGTCCTCTGAGGGTTATAGATGATTATCTTTTGATAGGGTAGTTATAAGTTAAAACTAGGTTGCAAATAGAACAATAATATAGTTAAAGGTAAATTATTGTATCTATCTATAAACAATTATTAGACAAATATGAGCCAAAGACAATTTGCGCTGATATGGATGTTTGTATATTGATGTGAAATCATTTTATATGTTTGATTGAGATAATATGTATATAGATACAAATTTAAATCTAAAATTGTTTTATATGTCTAAGGTAATTTGTAAATTGATACAAAATTGAATCTATAATTTCTCTATTTTGCATGTTTCTACCTCTGTTTAAGATATTTTGCACAGTAATTCATATTAAGCATATTATTGTCATTCCCACTATGCAACTTCTACCTCTATTTATACTAGTCATAATGTATAATTACATTAGTCATAATATATATATATGTACATATATATATAACATGTGTTGTATACCTCTGTTTAGGTATTGTGTATGATGATATATATTTAGGATACTGTTGTCACTTTGCACATTATGTGTACCTTGGTTAATGTTTATATGATCATCATTCTTAAAATCATTATTCAGAAACTGTACACCCATTTATAGATTTCCTATTTTTACAATGCAAGCTTCAGTGTTTAGGATAATTATAATTGGAGACATCCATTATTTAGGTTTGCTGTGTAATAGTCATACTGTTTAAGTTTCCCAGATACACGCTAAAATATATCAGGTAGACAGGTATCTTCAACCACTTCATAGACCTAGAGAATATGGCATTTACTGTTTTATTATTCAAAACTTGGCCATGAGAAGCGCGACAACTCCTGGCATCACTGATGTTTTTCTGAGATGGTGTTAAGCATCAAGGATATCTCACAAAAAGTTTGTCTTCCTTGACAAACAATGGCCTGATGGGCAAAGAAGTGCCTTTGCCCCGACTGTTGTTAGCATGCACACGGTCCAATCTGGACAAGCAGGATGAAGGAAGAGATCTGTCAGACATTTTAGGCCTATAGCCAGAAAGGTGGACACTCCAACTTCACAGAGAAGCCGTGGGTGACTCTTCAGGTAACTGGCTGTCACTGTCCTCTTCTAAATCTTGAAAGGTACTCTCTTGTGCTTCCCAAGTTTAGGTAATATATTTTCCCTCTCAGGTCTTGATGGTGTTGAAGACTAGATAGTTAAGGTTACTATCATTGCATATCTCAGCAAGGAACATTCAGGTATTGTTTTTTTATTATTCTAGATAAACAGTCTTGAAGTAATCCCTGCACATTGCCTTTTACCAATATTCTAGACATTTAAGATACACCTTGTTGTTTGTTAATTGTCATGTGACCTTGCTTATGTTAGTGCCTTTCCCTCCCTCTGACACAACTTTATGATGATCCCTATGGTATATAGTCTTTTACTTAGCTTAGAACTTTCTTTGTTAGACAAAAGAGGGAGATATAGTGGGATTCAGAGATTACTCAAGGAAGTGATAGTGACATCAGAGAATCTAGACCCCAATGTGGCATGGCCAGAATCATTGGGGATGTTGGAACCTGGAATCACCTTCCTGTTTCTTCTACTTTGCTCTGGGTGAAGATCTAACCTCCATCAAAGGATGTTCCAACTCTCTGAGAATTGCCTTAGGGTTACATTGTATCAATGAGTATTTGTATAGCCCATTAATAAATATTAATCCTTATGTGATATATTGCAATTGAATATTTTTAGCACTATAACTCCTTATCTGAAATAAATGAAAAGTTTTTACTTGGGGAAGAGGGATAAGTTAATCACTTTAATAAAAGCTCCCTAGCATTGAAGCTTTCTAGATCTTGTTTATATCACTAGATGAAATATCAGAAGCTTATTTTTTTTAATTTAAGCAGAATGGGAATAGTGTGTGAGGAACGCTCATATAGGAAATTGGATAAAGCTTAAGTTGGAGCCAAGAGAGTTCAACCACAGGCATGCACCAAAGTTTTGCTTAGGAAAATAGTTCCTGAACTATTAAACCTGGGCACTTTGCTCTCTATCAAAATTGACAAGCACGAACACTTATTGTGATACTCTGGGGGACCTTCAATAAGTTCCATTTGACCTTGAGCATTTGCTTCACTTCTCCAATTTTAAAGTGAACATGAACTGATTCATTGAGGCCACCGAGCCAGATTCTAACTACTAGGCAAGAAGGGAAGTATCTATTGCTCCATCCTTAGATTCTAAAGACCATTAGAAGCCCTCTACTCTGTTAATGCAGATGAAGCACAGAACCTGGGCATTCAAATTTAATGAAGCCCACATAGATTTGAAGAAAAGCAAGCCCCAGATAGAGATTTCAGGCTTGTACCTCTATCACTCATCACTGATTGATGAATTTGATTTCTCCAGGAATTTAGTTCCTCATGGATTCAATTAATGAGGAATTTCATTTATCCCAGACACTGAAGTTAACAGCCAACTTTCCTAGATGTTTAACCAGAATTAATTGACAGCCCCCAGAAAATTCAGTCCCCGTATTCTTATAGTTTTAGCCTCATTGAAATACTCTTCTGTGAGAATTCTATGTGCCATAGCCAACACTGCACTCTGCTCTTTTTTTTTTTTTTACTGTCATTGCCTATCAGCCATCACAGTCTTGATACCTTCTATTTTCTAATTTTGAAACTGAGCTCCTGTCTTTCATTCTTGACCTTTCTGTTGCCATCAGCAACTATCCTCAGTTACATGTTCAACAAATGCCCCAAACAGAACTCCAAGAGCAGAAAGATCATTGCAAAAGTTGCCATAAGCAATGGATAATCCAATTATGAAAATATAGCAACAAGCAATCAAAGCAATCATTTCCTTAACTCCAGTGTTGTTAGAGGAATAAAGGATCAAGGGTAGCATATTGTACTCTAGGAGGTGATAAAGCAGAACCTGTTACAGGTAGAATGACAAAAGAGGAAAATAAATGTGAGTAGGCAATTCAGCTATAAAAACTGGGAATGACACACAAGGGAAAACTAATAGGAAGGAAGAGGAGAGAGAAAATATAACTAAACAAATGACCAAAGTTAAGTTGAAAATTGGTGAAAGGGGAAGAGAAGGAGAAAGAAAGTTAAACATGAACTATTAAGATGCTGGAGACATGGCTCATTGTTTAAGAGTGCTTGCTGCTCTTGCAGATCACTTAGGTTAAATTCCCAGCACCAATATCAGCCTGATCATAGCCATCACTATAATTCTAAATCCAAGGTCTCTGATGTCATCGTTTGGCCTCAAGTAGCTCCTGCATGCACATAGTACGAATGAACTCATGTAAATACACACACTAACAACAACAACAAATGATGTTAATAATAATAATAATAATGTTTAAAATGATTATAAAAGTTAAATACTAAAATCTGAATGTAGCAGTTCACATATAAAATCCCAGGATTCAGAAGGGAGACTGAGACTGGGTGAGAACCAATCACATCCCATTTTGTGCTGCAGTGTCTAAAGAATGAAGGGGGAAAAGGCATAAGGTAAATCTATCCTGTAAAATTAGATAGTAAGTTAGGGATTGTAGAAGCAAAAGAGAAGAACAGGAGAATAAAACAACTAAGTATTTGAACTTCTCAATCTTATTTAAGATTTTGACTCTTAAAAGACATATAACCAGAAACAATAAAAAAGTTCAAAAAGAAGAATGAAATAAAGAATGGTATAAAATGTTAAGATGTTAATTAAAACATAAAAGCAATTACAATAAAATACAAAATAAGATTTTGAGAAAAGAAAAAATTGAGGGCCACTTTTCCATTTTCTGGTGTGTCATTATTTGGGGCACAAATGCAGAGTTTTCATTTCCTCCCACTGTGTTAGACACTTTGTGGTGAGAATAGAGCTTTGGTGATAGTTGAAATTCTCCACTCATCTTCATTGCTTGTTCATCAACCGCAGGTGGTGGTTTGTAGTGGTGCTAGTAGTTGCTTTCATTCTATGTGGAATTTCTGTCTCTAGTAGGAGGTGGAGCTAATGGTAACCTCTCTACTGGCAGGTTTAGACCCTGGCCCTTTGAGACAGTGACCTGTGAAGCTTTACTCCCCGGTGAATTCACTCACCATCATTTGTCTACTCATCACTTTCTCCGTGCATTCATCCTCAGGAAATTCTGGTAGACAGTTTTGCTCTTTGGTACTATAATGGGGAAGCGAGTCAAGATCCATTCTATCTATGGCTCAGACAAGAAGTACACTGTGTGGGGCTCTCTGCAGATCTGATCACTTCACCTTCATTGCCTCCATCTAAGGAGTTTGTCCAGGCTAGCTCTCAGAGGGTATTCACCGGATATTTGCCCTGTGTTCTCAGAGTGGGCAATCTAGGAAGGATCTTTGCCTCACTGGGGGTCCAGCTCCTGACTCAGCAGAGTGTTTTGTTTTTTTGGTTTTTTGGTTTTTTTTTTTTTTTTTTTTTTTTTTTTTTTTTTTTTTTTTTTTTTTTTTTTTTTTTTTTTTTTTTTTTTTTTTTTTTTTTTACTTTTTTTTCCTTCTTTATTTTGTATTTATCAAAAAAACAGTGAAATGAATTTAAAATATGGAAAAGTTAACAATAACTATAAAGAGGATAAGAATCATAAGCATGGCTTATCAAGAGTGGTAATGCAAATAAAATTGCTACACATATATTTACTTTGTGTTCAGCTTTCCCTCTGAATTTTTTTTTCCATCCCTGTATATCCTTATTCAAGGTCCCTTCCCCCTCCCACCACATCTGGTCATTTTACTTCTCCGCAACTCCCCATCCCCTCCCTGGGCAGGGAGCAGACAGTCCTATGGTCCCACTGACCCAATAATGCTTGGATCCGTCTCCACTCCTGGCCAAATCCAGTTTTGTCCCCCCTCCCTCAAGAGTGAGTCTGGTGTTTTTAAAGTGCTTCCTGACATTGCTCAGGATGAATGTGGATATCTAGGTGAGAGAGAAGATTTTCTTGTGGTTCTGGGTTACATGGTTCCTAGAAACTGCTGACTATTTCTAATGCAAATCTGCTCAGTAATGAAATGAAGTGCAATATTAGATTTTCTGAGTGTCTGTCTGTCTTTGGTGTTTTTTTCTTTCCTCAGACATATTCTACCTTTCCTTTTTACCCTTTCTCCTCTCTTCCCTCCCCCTACACTGCCCCAAACTTCATCTACATTTGAGGATAGTGTTTCTGCTCTATTCCCCATATGGAAACTGGAAACCCAGGCAGGGAACATGTGAGTATCATCTACCAAGTTCTCTGGCTATCTTTTTATCTTCTATATGATCAATGACCAATGAATAATGTTGAAGACATAAACAATTCCAACTTTTCTCCGGAATATTTTTTCCTGGATGTTTTATGACCATTCAGTTAATCCTAATTAGTTAATCAATCTAGAATTTAGCTCTTTAATATGCAGAGATATAACTCAAAATCTTTTCCCAACACAGTAGATAATTATCAGAGCCACATTTCTCAAGCCGCCTGCATTTTAACATTGATTTTTAAATGTCAAACTTGTCACATACTACTAAATCTTTGTGTGAATAAATGCAGTTGATCTATTTTAGCTGTTTTTCTTTGAACTGATTTATTTACTGACTATTCTACTATATATGGACCAAAAAGTAACTAATATTAGTGTTTTTGCTCTTTAGCAGAAAATAAATGACTTTGTTGTAAAACTGGCAATTTATATGTCCTTACCTGCTTTTTAGATTCCCTTTAAATCAGCTTGAAAAGTTTCTTTAAAATTGTACTAGAATTTTCTTTGACACTAACTAATCCACATTAACACATTTGAGATAAATTTTTACTCATTAATTCACCCAGTGCATAGCTATTGATTGGCTTCTGTACATCAAAACAGAATGAGATAGATGTGAACTGTTTTTATCATCTTAATTATATGAACATCATATCTTAAATATAAAGAGAAACAAATAAATTAATTTATCAATATTCAATTTAACTCAACTTGTCTAAAATCTGGTCAACATGCAATCAATTAAAGTAAAAAGAAAAACTTGTGCCATATTTTAGGATTATGGAAGTCTATGATTCTTGAAGAAAGTATGCAAAGTCCTGCCCTCACAAGCTTGAGATGTTCTTACAGTATTGGGACTTCATATTTACAATGATAGAGTGAAAATATCTCCTTATTTGGACAAATCTTTGTTTTTCCACCTTTGCACTGTGTATGTTTTTCATGGACCTTTTTGTCAGGCATTAGTACATTTGCTATCATGTGTTGTTTTGTTCATTGGTGTAATACCAAGGGCACTACATTTTAAATCACTTTCAAATTTTCTGTTCAGTATTATGTACTTATGTCTTCCTGATCTTTGAAGTTTTGTTATAGAATGATGACAGATACACAATATCTGATTAGGATATTTTCCTAGTTCTTCTTGATTCTTCTTTAATTTAGATGTGTCCACTTTTCTTGGCTAAGCTATATCTACAAAATTTAGAAGTGGAAAAGTATATTAACTGTATTTATATTAATTCAGGATTTTACCCTTAAAATAAGTGAGGAATAATTTAGTGCCTAAAACTAGCAGCAATATCTTTCCTAAGCTAAAAAGAAACAAAAACACTGAACATGAATAAATCAAGCATTTACTTAAGAAAATTAAGCTGTACAAAAGGAAAACTAAGGGAAGAGAAGTAAATAAAGACAGAAACCAAACACTATAAAGTAGTAAGAATAATTGGCTAATAAATAAATTCATGAACATATTTCCTTATATGCATACAAGTGATTTAGGATGAATTATTTTAATCATGAAAAATGAGAGGAAACCCAGATATAAACTGGGAGTTTACAAATTATAAGTTGACATTTTGCTCAAGTATATGCAAATCACTTAAATATCTGCATAGATCATATTCCAGAAAAAAAAAATGTTGTGTAATACTTTTGGACTAAAGGGAATGCTTTGCATAAAGAAATAATCCCTATACTTCAAAGAACAGATACTAATGTACTTTTACACTTAAAAATTTTGAAGAGTAGAAAACTCAAATAGAAGCAGTGCACAAGACTAATAATCAACTTGAGTAAAACCTCGTTACCAAAAGAAAGCATGAACAAACAAATACACCCTCTGCCACTTTGCTGTAAATGATTTCTGACCCTGTTTATGGACCAGAGGTCTGACCTGCCCGTGGTGGCTTTTACCTTCCAAAGATGACTCAGATGCTTATATTAACTTCATACTGTTTGGCCTATGTCTTAGGCACATTGCTAGCTAGCTCTTTCATCTTCATTTAACCCATTTCTATTAATCTACCTGCCATGTGGCCCATTGGCTACCTAGCTCACCTAGGTGCTACATATTTCTTCTTTTGAGGCTGGATGAAGATTGTCTAACTCTGTCTTCCTCCTACCTGCATCTCAATTTCCCCGTCTACTTCTATGGGGCTAGACACAGGCCAATATAATTTCTTCATTCAAAGAATGTTGTTCACAGCATACAGACATTACCACATCACCACTTATTTCAATATATGAAGAATTTATACAATCAATGAGAAAAACAACATCAATCTAATAGACAAATGGACAAAAAAAATCACAGCTACCAGTGCACATAATAAATAGCTAGTAAGAACAAAATCAGTTTACAATGGATAGAATGAATCTAATCACTTTTTCAGGTATCAAACAGACAAATTAAAAACATTAGCTGACAAATTACATTTGGAGACAGTTTGAGAAGGAGAAACATAAAAGAAATATGCATGGGTGCATGTAAATTCTCAGCCCTCAATGTGACTTTGATATGTATTAACAAAGAAAATTCACATAGCTTTCGACACAAAGAACACTGTTTCTAATGAGCTAAGTTAAAGTCTGAGATATTGACATATGTGAACAATAGAACCTGGAGGAGGTAGCTTATGGCTGTGTAATGGAAAATTCGTCTATTATGGTAGGGTTGATTATGAATAAAGAATGTTAATTTTCAAATAGAAAGCAGTGAAGCAGTCTGACATAGTAAGGAGATTTATAATAAATGCAAATTAGATATTTGTCTAATTCTCCCATATTTTCAGAAAATGTGTCTAAAAAAATCTTAGATGTTTGCATCAACAAAATGATTCTGGAAAGATACAAGAAGCCTTAGCACAACAGACACATCTAAGGAATGAACATTCAAGTGTTAATGAAAGAGGCAAGATTTTCATCATAATCCCTGTGATCTTTGAGTGTTTCTCTATTTGTATCTATAGGTTTTAATTAATTAAATTTGTTTTTAGACAATTTTAGAAGTTGCATAATGCATAGCTACTACTCTCAACCACATGTTCTACCATCTCACTACCTTCCCTATGTATTCCCTTTCCTCTTATTATTTATCTTGTATAATCATTTCCATTCAGTTTGCTTTTTGACTCAGAGTTCAATGTCTACATGACCTGGATCTTAAGGTGTCTGATGGAGTCATTTGTGTCCATCAGTGGATACCTAACTAAAGGCTGAGATTCTTCCTCTTCCAGAACTTGTTTTTAGATGAGATGGATTAACAAGATAAATCCAGAAAAAAATGTGACAGATAAATGTAGGGAACAATTTGACAGTAAGATCTATGCAGTATTTAACACTATGGACTCCGTTTTCTTTAAAAATCCTAGCTAAGGACTTGCTTTTAGCCTCCATTTCTGTAATTATTAGCTCTACAGAATATGTATCCAATTAATTCCTTAAACATCTCATGGAGTAAAATGCCTTGAATATTTTAAATGAGACATTCTGTCATTTATTTATTTATTTACTTTTTACTCAGACTTGTCTTACCTTGTAAATTGATTAATCTTAGGCAATATCTTTGGGTGTATATGCCATTACATTTAAATTCAATCTCAATTTGTGTGGTCATGTTCATTAACTCAAGTGAAATTTTAGGTATAGTGAAAACAACATATAATATTTATGAAAATATTTTATTTCATATGAAACTAACTAGTCAGATCCACTTGGGAGTAGACTACTTGACTTTATCCAGTTGGGTACAAATTGAAATCTATTTTCCTGTGTCAGATATGCTAATAGTTTCAGTACCTATGAATCCAAAATACATTCTGAATTAGCCTCAGGCAGAATTGTGATGCACAGAGTTTGTCCTCCATACTTTGTTTAGCTGAGTTTCTCATTGTTGCCAATGCTAAGGTTAGCAAGAGCTATGTGACTCCCCAGGTACCCCTCCCAGCTCTTACCCTTCACTAAAACTATAAAAGCGGGGAATTTTTAGTCCATTGTAATCATGATGTGGAGCAGTTCCACACATGCCAAGGGTGGTACTAGGTACCTCACCTATATTTATTTACCTTCTTAACTCTATCAAGTATTTTATTACAAAATGGAGAATAAATCTGTGTGGTCATTTAGTCAGTTTTGGATTAAGCATAATAAATACCTTTAGATTACATTATATGAACTTTTCTTTTTGCTTTTATTACAGAAAAACCCTTTTACATGTCCAGAGAAGTTTATTTGTGCATTGTTTAGCACAATGGAAAATAAAGATCTACATGTCTACAGTAGAATAGTGTTAACTCTGGAAATATTATGGAGCAAGTAATAAAATAATACTCATATATACATTTATATGCTATTGATACATATAATATTCTATATGTATTCATGCAGTTATGATTCCAGAAGTCATGATGAGTGAAAGGTGTGGTAAATAGTCATATGTGAAGTATAAGATTATTTAATTATTAGAAAAAGAAAAGATTAATGTTTGACAAAATTATTAATAGCCAGAGTAAAAGCTCTGGAAACAAATGAACAAAGAAACAAAGACCGCAAAAATTAACTGTAAGTATTGAGGCAAGCCATGGAAGTCTTGGATCAGAAGTTATTTATTGAAGGATGAAATTGATATAACACTCATGAATATAGAATGAAGTGATGCTACTGCTGTCTGTTAGTCTGCCAGGGAGGAATGGGACAAGGTCAGGACAAGGTTACCAAGCACTGGCATCAGGAAGCCTTTCACCTTTCAGGGGGGCAGGCTACCCTCCCCTCTTGATCCATAAAGAGTCACAAAGACTATGCCCATTGGGTCAACTGCTCCATTCCATTTGGTCATTAGACCAAATGTCTGAATTCCCACAACAGGTAAGTACTAACTACCGAGATCAGAAGTAGAATGGAAGGAAGAGGTGGTCCAGAGGGTTTCTATCTGTTGCTTGAGTTCTCACACAAATAGTATGTTTACATATTTCAAAATTTAAAAGAAATTATAAAAAACTGCTCTCACTGACTTAGGAAGTCATAGAAGAGGTCTATTTTCCTTTTGTTTTAAACACTTTTTTTTTTCTGTTGTTTCTTTAGTTCTATGAGACAGAGTCTGGCTGTGTAGTCCTAGCAGAATTGATCCTTGTACCTGATCCTCTTGAGTCCTGGAATAATAGGCCTAAGCCACCATGTCTGGCTCAAAACTATTGTTGAAGACAAAATTTCATTTTTGTTCTTTGGCTGCTTGAAATCATATTGCTAAACACATTTTATTGGTGAGAGAAAGTGTCTCAGGCAGGGCAAAGTGCAAGGGATTCTAAAAACCTCATCCAAAGCATTATTGAAATTATTTAACTTGACTATCATCAGCTCTGCTGGTAAGGAATAATTAATACTCATTTTCTACATTGGAAAACTACAATAATAGAATTTCCCAGAGATCCTGTGTGTATAGGCATGAACATATTGCAATAAAAAATTGTGTAGCATAAAGCTTTTTGGATGTCAAGCATGTTTACCTGTTGACATAATAGAGTAGATTGTAATGTTTCAGGAAATTATATAAACTGTTACCTCAAATAATTCTGTTGTCTAGTGTCCTTAGTGGCTATTTGGGGTAGGAGTTTTGTTTATGCTATTGACTTATGTTTAAAAGCACAAATGCTTAGAAACTACATCACATAAAAATAGGATCTAAATTGATTCTCCCCAAGTCCATTATATAATGTTCCCCTGTGCAGTGTTATTGGCTTGAATGAAAACTATGCCAGTGAGTTATTCTGACCTGTAGGATGTGTCAGGGAGAGGTAGAATGCCATATTCATTATTTCATTCACCTTTCTAAGGTCCCATCTTATTAATATGCTTTCTCTGAAGATTCTTCCTGGGGCCAATGAGAAAAGCTATGTTGAGGAAATCTAGGAAACAAGAATTTATGGGTGCTTGCTACCAGAAGTGTGGGCTAAAACTATCAAACACCTGAAAGATGTAAGCTCTTAACCTTATAATTACAGAAAAATGTGTTCTAACAATCTGAGAAACCTTGGAAGTACACTTTTTTTCTTTCCAAATAAGAATGGAAGCCAGCCACTACATTGACTCAGGCCTCCAAAACCCTAAGTGGAAGATTCAGGTAACCCTGGGCTCCTGAAGCTGAGGTAGTGAATGTGCATGGCTCTAATGCACCATGTTTATGGTTATTTGCTCTGTAGCAGCAGATAACTAATGCAATCAGATAGATATAGATATCAATGAATGTGGTTCACATCACCTGAGAAATAGACTTACTGATTTTGAAGGGAAGGAGAGGGAGAAATAGGTCTACTGGGTAGTGTGAACAGAATTTCTTGGAGGTTAAAATGTATGGAAAGAAGATTGGATTACACTTTTCAGAGGGCCATCTTGCCTAGCTTCACAAATTTACCCACGTTCACATAAAAATACTGATTTGAGTGCCTGATACTGTTCTTTGATATTAATAGAAACCTTCAGGAAATGTTTTATTCTGGAAAATACTATACCTCTTAGCTAGTTCATCTTTATAGAAATGAATGGCTATAGAATATTTGTTTTTGAGCTTGTTAGAATATTATAAATCTGACATGTATTATAACCTTCTGGAGATGCTGTGGCCCATTGGTCAAAAACTTTAGCTACTGTCTGATATCATACAGACATAGATGGTTTTACTTCATCCCTCTGAAAGTTATATCTCTGCTCTGGGACAGTTTGTGCCAGCATAGGTATTGAGACCTGCTTCATTGAATTACTTCCTTCGGGATGTCAAGAAAATTTATTTCTCTCAAGCAGTGTTTGCTTTCATTCCAAGTGGATCTGCCTCTGGCCAGATCTCACAGATCCTATTCAATACCTGATAACAAACTTGCTTGTCTAAGCAAGCATCTCAAAACTTACGTTTTTGAATGATGGATTTTGATTTTTTTTGCCTTATTTTTCAACTCTTGTGAAATAAAAGTAATTACTTCTGGATGTGGTAAGGAAGTGATTACGTATTATTTGGGATTTGTAAAGTGAAACATAAATATTCTTTCTTGTTTGTGTTTTTATTGATTGGCTGTAAATGAATCTTTGCTGTGCGGAAGTGAAAGCTCACAAAGAATAATACACTGAGACTTATTACTGATTATAAAAGCTTGGCCATAGTTTAGGCTTGTTTCTAACTGCTTCTTATAACTTAAGTTAACTTGTTTTTATTAATTTACTTTCTGCCTCTCGGCTTTGTTACCTTGTGCCAAGTGCTCATCCTGCTTGCTCTGTGTCCCCTGGGGACTCTGTCTTTCTTCTTTCCAGAACTGCCTCTGTCCAGGAGTCTTTGCTATACTTTCTGCTTAGCTATTGGCTATTTAGCTTTTTATTAAACCAATTACAGTGACTGATCTTTACACAGTGTAATTGAATATCTCATAACAATTGGCCTAATATACTAGATTGAAAAAACAGAATTTGGAAAATGGTAGACCAAGAATTAAACTTTTCAAGTTTTTCTTTTTTGTCTATGTTATATTTGTCTTAGTTTTTTCATCTTTAAATGATGCTAATATCTACTCCACGTTATATGAGGAAAGATTGACAAAAACTTGATTTGGTTACTATTATAGATGATAGGCTTTTTTCTTTTCTGTTTTGTTTTTTCTTTTGCCTTAGAGTCTAATAGAATTGGATCAAATGGCTCCAAAAGGCAAAATAATCTTATCTTTTCTTTTTCTTTGTAAATCTTTAGCTGAATTTTCCACTAGGTTCATTTTGCTTAAATCATGTCATCTTCTATTCCCTTCTGGAAATCTACTGAAATTTCTGTATTATACACAGTTTACTCTCCTGTGTATCACATTTGTCTTTTCCTTGGATGGAGTTCACAATTCTGATAAGAAACATGAGGAAACAAGCTGCCTGACTCTTTGGCAATGTATAATTCTGTGCAACTTCACATTTCTAAATGTGGTTTAATAGATGATGGGACAGTTCAAAGACAAAAATACTATGATTTCAGGCAGTGATAAATTCAGAGTGGTGTAGTATTATAAATTAATACAAATTGTGTTAAATTAAGAAATGGAATGTCAAGAAAAGGGATGAAAGAAATAAGACCTTAAAATGTGAATATGATAAACACCTTTCTTGTCTACTGTTAAAGGCTGTACTTGATCTACATAAAATGTAGATTGTAATTATATCTGTGATGTGTAAAACTGCATGGAATTGAAGGGATGGGTAGAATGTCTCATAAGGGTTGATGCTGATATAAATCTCTGGAGACCTTATGTTTCTAGGTATATTATCTGCCTGTATTAGTGATTCATTTTCTGGGGCAGACTTTATTTTTTTTATTTCCTCTTCTTTCTTTCTTTTTTCTTTCTTTCCTTTTTTCAAAATGGGTGAGAGCCCCCTTTGAATGCATCATGCTTTGATAGGAATGTACAGTGTATGTATATTTCTATCTGTTTGGCTTCACCCCTTATGAAGCTGCTATAACTAACTATGGGAATTCTATCCAAATACCCCAGACTAGTATTACAGTAATGACCCGCCATGAGATATATATTAAGTAATATTTATTATCCAAATATAACTTACAGACCAGGGTTTTGTTAAAAGGGAGAAAAGGGGAAAGCAGCACGCCAGAGAGTTTCCCAACCCCCCCAAACCGCTGCAATCCAGGAACTGCGCCAGAGCCCGGCTTCCTCTTCTGCCTCTTTCATCCAGGGGCTTTACTTCTGAAGCTCTTTCTAGTTGACCACACCCCGCTTAGTTCCAGCTCTCTGACACAACCTGTTCACATGTGTAGCTTCTGATTTCCCGCTACATCTCTCCCTTTTGTCTAAATAGGAAGGTTCTAAACTAGGTATAAAACTACATACTATAGGGATTACCATAAGGTAGTGTCTGGGGAAGAGTAAGGTACTAACATAAGTGAGGTCAAACTACCCCTAACAAACAACAACTACAAAGTGCAATTTAATATCTAAAATGTTGATACGAGAAAATGCACAGGGATTACTTTAAGGCTGTTTATCTTAAACAATAAAGTTCTAACACCTGAGTGTCTTTGCTGAAATGTGAAGTAATAACAACCTCAACTATCTAATCTTCAACACTGTCAAGACCTGAGAAGGAAAATATATACCTGAAGTTGGAAGCATGAAGTAACTTCCAGAATTTAGGAGAAGACAACGACAGTTAACTACCTGGACAGTCATCCACCACTTCTCTGTACAGTGAGAGCATCCATCCTTGTGGCTACTGGCCTATGATATCTGACAAGTCTCCATAGAAGCAGGGTATTTTTTTGGTAGGACCGTCTTATCCTGTTTAGGCAGGCTTTGGCAGTCTCTATCCTTCATCCTGCTCATCCATTTCAGACAGTGAGCATGCTGACAGCAGTCAGGGCAAGTGTAGTCCTTTGCCCCTCAGGCCATTATTCACCAAACAAGACAATCTCTTTGCAAGATGTCTGTGATGCTCAACACCACCTTGAGAAAGGAACAGTGATGCCAGGAGTTGTCATGTCTCTCAAATTTGAGATAACGAAATCTTGAATGCCATATTCTCTTAGTCTATGAAGTGGTTGAAGACACCTATCTATTGGGTATATTCTAACATGTTTCTGAAAAGCCTGAGTATTCTGACTGTTAGGTGACAAATCTGAGTAACCATAATCTGTAATCCCAATCAACCAAGAAAATGAAACTAACATTGTAAAAATAGGCATTCCAAAAATGAGTGTACAGCTCCTCCAAATAATTTCAAGTATAACAATCTTATGAATATTGACCAAAACACATTTTGTATTAAATGACAACAATATCCTAACTATATATCACAGATGGCTTCCCAAGTTGGGCATGAACACCCGCATAAAGCCTGAGAAAGTTTAAAATGGTTTTTTGAATTGTGTATTTGAATTGATTTATGGTACAGAGACAGCATGGTGTTCAGGCAGGAATTTAAAAATGGCATGACCGTGGCACACAGCTTAAACTCATAGGTTTCACAACAGGATTGGCATAAGTGTGATTGACTTAAGGTTTCTGCTTATACTGAACAGAAAGGAAACAGTTAAAAAAGGTTTTTCTGGTAGCAGCATTTTCTGAGTCCACACTGGTGGCTGGCAGGCAGCAGCAAAGTGGTACAAGCTTATCCACTATACTGAAACCCGGCCAAAAGAGGCAGAGTCAGCAGTTAAAGTGATACACACATTCAAAAGCTCTTTGAGTTGAAAAATGATTAAGAATTCTCAATAAAACAGATTTAGACTCTCAAAACCTCTAAACAGGGAACAATGTATGTAAAATACACATAGGCTTCAGAGAGAGAGAGAAAAAGAAAAAAAGGGTGAAGAAAACCCTTTAAGAAAAAGAACTAGAAATAAAGATTTTAAAAAAAGGCCAAGTAAAGATGGCAAATAAACAGTGTCTGGATTATGTTTGTTTTGTTTTCTTTTAATTTTTTAATTTTTAATCAGCTAATTGCAGAGAGACAATTGATTGCTAAGGCTGCTAAGTTAGACCAATACTTATATTTTAAAGATGTCTTGACTTTAAAATCTGTTTATAAGAATATGTTATTTGGGAAAAGAGTTTCTGCTTTTGTCTCCACAGAAGATCAAAACCTGTGGATTGGTTCTAGGCAACTGTGATTTCATTTGCCAAGGCCACCTGAAATTCTCTGATGAGAAGATCAGCTTCCAAGAAGCCAGTTGAGATGATCCAGCTTCAAAACCCCATGAGATTGTGATCGTCCTTTGACAGCAGGAAGTAGTAAAAGAAAGAGAGCTTCATCCAATTTCCCAAAAATATTGCTTATTAATGTTTGTTTTCATTGTAAATGGTTAATGGTCATAGTCAATTTCTTTTAAAAAAAATTGGGAGAGCAGGTTATGATATAGGAATGATTAGAAAAGATAAGTGGATTTTGGTTTATTGATACAAACTTAAGGTCAATTTTGTTATTCTGTATGCATTTTTCTACTCTTGATTAAGGTGTGATGCTGATGTAACTCATTTAAAATTGTAATGTGTAATTGAGAAATGCAGATTAATAGTCATCTATGATAATCAAACTTATAGTCATGTTAGTTAGGTTTTTGTAGGTATACAAAGACATATTTCAATTAGATAGGTAGTCTTCAAACACTTCAAAGACATGCAGAATATGGCATTTAAGATATTTTAAGAACTTAGACTTTTCTGGACAGTGAGACAGGTCTGTTCCTGGCAGCATCAATGTATTTCAGGAAAAGGATGGGCATTGAAGAAACTTCATGTGGAATTTACTTTGTGGCAACAGTTAGCCACTGGACAAGAAACTGTTCTGGTATTGACTGCTTGATAGTATGCTTTATAAACTGGACATGCAGGTTCCATAGGAAAGTGTCCTCTGAACATTGGCAGAACAAGCCGAGATGGTCCTTCAGGTTCCTGCTTTGCAGAAAACATTGCCAGGCATTCTTCAGGACACAAGGAGAAGTGACTGATGGATTGTGTCAGATTTCCTACATCACTGAAAGGTATACCAGAGACTTTGGGTCATATAGGCTGAAGATAGATGCCCCAATGTTACAAAGGAACTTTGGGTGACTGTCCAGGCAGACAAGTATCATCTCTGTCATTTTGTAGACATTGGAAGTTGCTTACACTTCCTGTTTATTTGCATAATATTATATCCTTCTGTGGTCTTTGATGTGGTTGAAGGTTTAATAGTTGTAGGTATAGTTCTTTTTAGTTTAAAAGGTATATTATATATGAAACTTTAGACTCACAATGATAAGATAGATAATGGAATATTCTCTTTAATTTTTTGAATACAAATAGACTGGATATTGTGACTGTAATTCCTATTTGAGAGATGTTCTGTATGTAATTTTGCTATATGGAAATTGAAACCTTCGTTTTTAATTAGACAGAAAAGAGGAAATGTGGTAGAATGTTTTCTGTATGATGTAAATAAAGAACTGTTTGGGCTCCTGCACTGCACTGTAGAAGTGGGTGGAGAATCAGAGGCAGCCAGGTAGAAGGAGGGTGGAGTTAAGTCACTCTCCATCCAACCCCCAAGAGGAACAGATATGTAGAGGAACCGACCAGCCATGGGCTGGGAGCCACGTGGTGGGCAGATTAATAGAAATGGGTTGAATTGGGATGAAAGAGCTAGCTAGTAATGTGCTTAAGATATGGGCGAAACAGTTTAAAGTAATATAAACGTCTGATTCATTTCTTTGGGGTCTGAAAGCCGCTGCGTGCATGCCAGGTTGCAAATCTCCCGGACCCAAAATGGTCTGGGGAAAACTTTTTACAACGGACTAATCTAATCATTTCATAGAGATCTGACTTCTAACCATCATAGGCTGATAAATTTCCACCCCTATAGGACATTAACATAAGACTATTGAGACTAAATATGCAAGAGCTTAGGTGAAGAAAAATAAAATTAAGTCACATTATTGTTATTATCTACCCATTCTGTGTCCTGGAGGCTGATACCTAAACCTGAATTTTCTGGTTTCCCCCATTGCAGTGTTTAATGAATACTAATCTCTTTTATTTATTTCCTTTTTCTGCTTTAGCTTGTTTTTCATTGTTATGAAATAATGTAATGTTTTCAACAAGTCAATAATCTCTTGAGAAAAGAGTCATAAGAGCTTAAAACTGAGAACTTAAAAATGTGTCTATAATTCAGTTATTCACTGACTTCCACATCTGTGTTGTCATAGACATTCCAGGTTGAGTGAACATTTATTTTGTAGGTTAATGGATGGCCTGTCATTTCTATTTTAATGGGCTCTGTAGTATTTTAATGACAGGGGATTCAATAAGCCTCTCTTTCTTGAAAATGAACAGGATATAACTTATGTTTGGAGCCATATGGCAAAGGAAACATTTCTTTATAAAAGCTTGTCATGTGTGAATTGCCTTGTTACACAGTGATGCTATATTCTAGCTTAAAGTTTTAAATTTACATTTTTCAGGTACACCTGTAGATGATACCCACGACTTTTCAAGTAATGAAAAACAATGTGTTGATATCAGCATGATTTTTCAGACAAGCATTGTCATGTACATACATTGCTAGATGTCTTAGTTTTCTGTCACTATAACAAATATCTCAGAAGATCAAATTACAAAGAGAAAAAGTTTGTTTTAGATTTTAGTTCTAGAGGTTTCAATATTTATTCAAGTGGCTCAGTGGTGTTGAGTGAGATAGCACATCATGGCAATATGGCATTTGTTGAAGTAAATCTGCTTTTTTTTTCATGACCATAATGCAAAACAGGGAGTAAGAAGAGCATAGGGTTCCAATTGTTCCCTTAAAAGGCTGATCTCAATGCTAAAGACCTTCTCCTGGATACCATCTCCAAAAGATTCCACTACCTATCTGTACCATCACCTCAGGGGCCAACCTTTTTGTCTATAAACTTAAATCTTAGTGATGGATGTATATGCATGTATGTATAGAAAGGGGGACAGTAAAAAAAAAATGCACTGTAAGCTATGATTTGAGACCTGAGGCAGTAAAAGAAACATTTTATCCCTTCACCCAGGACCAAAGAAATATGCTCTGACTTTGAAACCAGTAAGGGAACACACTAGGCCCCCAGAATCAGAGCTAGTGAACGAAATATGCTCTGCCCTTAGAATTAGAATTCAACAGATAAAAATGGCCAGTGAAAGAAACACAGTGCCCCTGCAATTAGCCATCTCTTCCCCTGACCAACTGACCAACAAGCCAACCAATCATTGAGCATCTGACTCTGAACCCAGACACAATGAAAGAATCAGCCTGGATCTGGGACCCAAGCCAGAGAAATAAACACTTTATCATTTAACCTAGAACCAAAAAAACAAGCCCTGTCTCAAAAACCAGTACCAAAGGAACACACTTGGTCCCTAGAATATAGTGGGAAAAAAATGCCCTGTACTTAGAATTAAAACCCAAAAGCTAAAAAAGGCCAGTGAAAGAAACACAGTTTATTTCTGAAATCAGAGTCATTACTGCCTCTGAGCAATGAAACTAAAGAATACCTAAGCAGGAATAAGTAACAAAACATTGAGTATCTCTGGAGAAACTCTGCCCCTAGGAAGCCCTATATAAATAAACCTCTCTGCCTCTTTAGTTGTTGGCTATTCTTTCCCACTCTGGTAGAAGCAGCCACTCTCCTGGACTCCTCCTTCTCAAATAAATCTTTCTCAAAAAGAGTTTTGGGTAAAGATCTTCATTCAACAGCACAGAGGAAAACTTTCTGAGACTGAGTAGAAAACCTTATAGAGAAGTCCCCTAAGGGGGACTGAGCAAGGTGTAGCAGAACAGAAGAACCTTGCTGAGATGTCCCTTAGGGAACTGAGCAAGATAAAGCAGAAAAAGTAACAACTTTTTACTAGAGCTGGAAGAGGTTGCTACATTTCTGCAGAGGTTTTCCCTTTAGCAGAGGGGGAGCAAAAGAAGTAACATTTTGGACTTGGGCCAAGAGATGAAGCAGAGCTTTACAGAGAGCCCCCTTAAAGGGAACAAAGCAAAGCTCAGCTGTAGCTGCTCTCCAGGAGAGGAGCAAATTGTTATATCCAGCCAGAGACCATCCTTCACCACACCCCAGCTTCAAGTATAGTCTGATTTCCCAGTCAGGATACCATTTTCTCCATAGCTGACCTGTCCGATTGCAGCTCTAGTGATCAGAGGTGTCCTAACAGCTCCTGGTATAGCCTGATTTCCCAAACAGTCAGAATATCTCTCACCCTCTTCCCAGAGTTATAATACTCACTTATAATATATGCATGCACGTATCTAGAATGCTTATTTTTAAGGTTATGAAATATATCCAGATACAGAGTCAAAGTGCAGGAATATTTAATGACTTGGCCAACTTCATTCAGTTAACATTGGTGAACTCTTAGCTCTTGGGTGCCCATTGCTTAAATGTAGCAGTTAACTGCTTCCAGAATGGTAGTTGTATATCCTTTCATTTTAACTGGGTTTTGTGTTTGTTTACTATAATCTCTGTTGATAGTATCTCTCAAGATTGGTTTCCTGGTTTATTACTCCTGCTCTATTTAATTCTCAGAGATCTAGAAACTAGGAAGTGGAAGGTATGGACACTAGAAGAGTCAGTGTATTATGAGAATCTATCCCATGAATGCAGGATTCTTATGGCATCCTTCAGAAAGAGGAAAAGGGAAGAAATATTCCTCATGTTCTTTTATGAAGACTGTGAGCCCCTCCATAATATCATTAATACCTAAGTGTCCTACCTTTTAAAACTATCATTGTGAGCATTGGGTCTTATTATACAAATCTTAGAAAGACGCATACCCAACAGGGCAGAAGATTATGTGGTAAGAACTTTGATCACTAAGAAACAGATTGTGGGAAGCAGCAATCTCTCTTATTGCTCTTTATCATGAATGGGTATGTCTACTATTTGGTTACCTACATCCTCCAAGGAAAATCCTATTCTTAACTAGCAGAGAGTTATCAGATCTATCATGGGTCCTTGATTGACTTAGAAATGAGAGCAATATAAAGAATTATATAAAGGAGAACTAAGCTGTTTCCTGGCAGTTGTGTCTGCAGATGGTCAGAATGGTCACTGTGGGTGATTTTGGTCCTTGAGGATACAGATAACTTGGTACTTCTATATAAAAATGAAAGCAGTAGGGCATTTTCCTACATAGAGGCACTAATGAAGAGTCTACATCTTTAAAAAGAGCTCATTCATGGCAATATCACTGACATTAGAGTTTTTATCTACAGTTTGTGACCTTTCTAGAGAAACTGGGGGGGATTCCTTAAAAGGAAATACTTGTCCACCATCAAGTCATAGGTGATATTTAATTACATTACTTTTTCTTCAGGAAAAAAGAGTGACCCAGTAACATGATGTTGCTGCTCACCTGATGTAGTTAGAAGTTTCTGGTCCATCTGGCCCAAGGTCCAGACCTGCCTGCAGCTCTGTTGCCACTTAGCCCCAAATAATCACACCAAGTCTTATATTAATTACATGTTGTTTAGCCTATGGCTCAGGCATATAACTTGCTAACTCTTAAATCTTATTAAACTAACCCATGATTAACCAAATGGTTTAGTACTTTTTCTCAGAGCAGCATTACATCTTCTTTCTTCTGCATCTCCTTGGCATCTCTGCTCTGTTCTTCCTCTTCCCAGAGTTTTCTTAGTCTGGTAGTTCTATCCATATTTCCCATCTGCCTTCTAGCCAATCAGCATTTTATTCAACAGGTGGGAGGGACAAATATCTACAATGTACAAGAGTGTAATCCTACAGCAATCTGACCTATCACACTGTGGACAACTGTTTCCTGAAGCCCTCCATACATGTGCTCCTGCTCACATGCTGCCTCCTCAAAGCTGGTTCCATATACTTACTTCCTCTTCATGCCTGAATGCCAGCCCAGCTATTCCTCAACTTGTGATTTCTGCTTGAAATTGGAGAAAGTATTTCTTGTGAGAACAGTGAATTCTAGACTAAGCAACAAACTGTGATTTCACCTATACCAACTCTGTTTTTTTTTTTACATTTTTATTTAAAAGCTTTTTTTTTTTTAATTTAACATACCAATCACAATTTCCCGTACTTCCCCTCTTCCTACTCATCCCCCAGCTCCCCCATCTCAGCCTACCTCCACTCCTCCAAGAGGATACAGTTTCCCATGTGAGGTCAACAATGTCTGGGCTATCAGGTTGAGGCAGAACCAAGCCCCTCCCCCCTGCATCAAGGCTGAGCAATGTATCCCTCTATAGGGAATGGCTTCCAAAAAGTCAGTTCATGCACAAAGGGTAAATCTTGGTCCCACTGCCAGAGGCCCCACCAACTACTCAAGCCACACAACTGACATTCATATTCAGAGGACCTGGTTTGGTGCCATGAAGGTTCCCCAACTGTCAATCCAGAGTCAGTGAGCTCTCAGTAGCTTGGGTCTCTGCTGGTTTCCCCATCATGATCTTGACCCTTTGGTCATATAATCTCTCTGCCCTCTCTTCTACTGGACTGGGAGCTGGGCCCAGTGCTTAACTGTGGATCTCTACATCTGCTTCTGTCAGTTGCTGGAAGAAGGTTCTGTGATAGCAATTAGAGTGATCATCAATTTGATTACAGGGGAGGCCAGTTTAGGCACCCTCTCTACTCCACTATTGAGGGAGTCTTAGCTGGGGTTATCCTCGTGGATTCCTGAGAGTTTCTCTAGCACCTGGTTTTTCTCTAGCCTCAAAACATACTCCAACTCTGAATTTTTACCTTAGATTGTTTGTTCCTAAAATGTTGTCTACATCAGCCACAGGGTAGAGTCTGTTTACATAGTTCTAGTTACTGTTCTATTATAGTTACTGACTCCTTTTATGTAACATTTTTTTTTGTTAAATTACTGTAACTTTCCTTCATTGAACATTCACTCTTTACCAGAGAACATAGAACGTCATCAAAATTATGATCTTAACTGAACCTCTCCTGAGATCAAGCTTTTATTTTCTTATCTATAACATACACTAATGATACATAATTTAGCCCTGTAAAAATTAAAGAAATAAATTGCTTGCAATCTTTGTTAGAGAGTGGTTGGTTAATTTTTCTTAATGGATATGATATTTTCTATTCATTTCATTTCTCCTACCCTTCAGTCATCTGCTTCCACATTTCACCTTTCAGGAATCTTTTCCAAAATCATTTCAACTGGGTTAGGTAACATAATGAGTTATCTTACCAAACCACCAAGGGATTTCCAATAAAAGGCAATAAAGATGTAGAAGTGATAGTATTAATATCAGTGTAGTCTGATTTTGTTATTTTTATATTCAATTTTTAGTACTCGAGAAAGAAGATCATTTTTTTCAAGTGTGGAATTGCATGAAACACTGGACAGAGTACAAGCAGCTTAGCTGGGGCTACTTGCAGTATGTGAGTGAGAGGCTGCTTATAAGAGCAGAAATGACTCAGAGACCACTCCATCACCACAATCGTACCCCAGCACAGGTGAAGGATCATGTTGGAGAGTTCTTCCCAGGCATTTCAGTAGCTGGTCTGAGAATCTCTCTGTTTTCTTACTGTTTATCTGTGTTCCAGAATAGGAGCCCTAGAGAATTTATCTCTTCCCAAAGTTTCAAGTGGTTTACTTCCTGAGCCTTAAGGAGACTCCCTTCAGAACATCTGAGTTTTAAGGAGTTTGCCTGCAGGATGGAATGTTTCATAAAGAGCAAAAAAGTTACAAAATAGTCCCATTATAAAATAATTGTTAACTGAATCTAGTTGTTTCTGTTTGTTGCTTCCTAGTTACTATAAAACTTTCTAGCATTTTAGCTCAGGATGAATATAAAAGAACACGTTGGAGACTGTAATAAAGTCAAATTGTCTCTAAGTAAGGCCTGGAGCTAAGATAAACAAAGCAAATGAAACAAAACTATTTTTGACATGCCCCATTTCTGAAATGGGAAGAATGTAGTTTGACTTTTCCTGGGAGGGTGGAAATAAACATCAGTTTAACATAGGTAAGACACTGATGACAGACAAATGATTCTTCCCAAGTCTATGTTGGGTATCAATGAGTTTATTGGGATGTGATGAATTGTTTGAGTTATCAAAAAGCAAGAATTAAGAATAACCTAGGAGATGGTCCTTTGGCATTTGGAAGATTATCTTTACTGTGTTCATTGATGTGCAAGGTCTGTCCTGACTAGAGGCAAGGCTATTCATTTTGCAAGGGATCTTGGCCTGTATAAAATGAAGAAAGTGAGCTGGGCATTAAGAAGCATTGGTCCGAGGAGTCATAATAATAATAATAATAATAATAATAATAATAATAATAATAATAGAAGCATTGGTCCTCTGTTTCCTGATTGTGGATGTGATGTGATCAGCAGTTAGTGCCTTGACTTTTCTGCTATGATAGACTGCACTGTGTTTTGGAGATGTATAAAACCCCTTCTCCCTTCAGTTGCTTTTGTCAGGACATTTATTATAGCAATAAGAAGATAACTGAGGACATGACGCTACTTAGAGAAGCATAAGTAACTGAAGAGTAGCAGTGTCACTGAAAAGTCCGGCTTGGCACTGGTGACGACTCATGGATGTTGCTTTCCCAGTAATTGCTCACTGATGGTGTAACCTCAGGGGTGACACTACGAATCTTGTAAATTTTGCATCTTTCTAGGTCTTAGGAGCCTCCCTTCTCCCACCAGAAGAGAATCTTTTAGCTTGACAAAATATCTACCTCACAAACAAACAGGTGAAAAATGTAATCTTACTGAAATTTAGTTTTGAAAGAGCCCATTTCATGGTCTGTTTAACTGTATCACAGGAATAATCGAACAAGATAGGAAGTGGAAGGAATTGCTATATTCACATCTTGCTTGATACTGGAGAATGTGACATTTAAAGCTAAAACAACTTCAAGTTTTCCAATTATTAAATACTGAGCTGGGAAAAGGACATCTGTTCTTAATCCGTAGCTTGGTCTTGTGTATGTAAGTGTGTGTGTATGTGTGTGTGTGTATGTGTGTTTGCACATCAGAAAACAGATCTTTGTACTTGTAAAACTGTTTTTATTAAAATAGCAATAAATAGTCAATGGGCTATGAATTACTAGGGTCATTAATGCAGGCTTCTCAATTAAAGTCAATTTGATTCTATCATTATGACTTATCACATGCTTGAGGCATGCATTAAGACTTCAAAGCACACATGCCCAGACTTGTTTTATTGTTATTTATTTATAAGTAATATCACTTTAACAAAGCTATCTTAATAACAATTAATTGAAATTTACTATTTTGTTGATGTAAATTTTTTTCAAACATTGCCTGATCAGTTGCTTACTTTGTGCCATTCACCAACTTGTACCCTTGTACTAGAGCTACATTAGAGAAAAAAAATGAATATAGAACCTTTCATATTATATGCTCTCCCAGTCTCAACACAATTCACAAACATTGATTAATTATGTTTTCACAGACCCCCCCTAGGTTGTGTAGCTGCTAATTTTCCTATCTGTCAAATAGGATGTATTAAACTTATTTATACAACCTTTTTTTTTTTTTTCTAAATTTGCCTTTGGCTTTTTAAAGTCCACAATACTGTGTAATTATCAGTGGTTTGGAAGATCATGTTTAATAAGAGAGGAGGAGGTATCTGTATATAGTTATACAACAAAGTTTCAAAGACTATGTACACACACACACACACACACACACACACACACACACACACACACTTTTAGGTCTTAGGGATACCGTTCTTCAAAGACCTTAAAAATATGCTAGAGATTATGTGTACGGTACTGTGGGTGCTTAGCACATACAAGACTGTGGTTCAAACCCTAAGAAGTAAAGAAAAAAGAAAGGAAATAAGGAAAAAAGAAAATAGGGAGGGAGGAAGGAAGAGAGGGAGGAAGGGAAGGAGGGAGGATCATTCGCTTCACTCCATCTGCCCATTAACTTGATCTTCTATACTCTTTTATCATTCTTCATGGAAATTTTCTCTCACTTCTGCCCCTTTGCATGGAATAATGTTATCATTTAATGTACTGCATACCCATACACACATGCCAATCATTATCCAGTCTTGGAAATAGATATAAAGTATGAATTGACTTAAGCAACCAGAGTTGGAAGCACTAAAGAAACAAGGGAGATTCTGCCACAGAATTCTGCCTGTCTGCTGTGGTCCCAGGGCTGCTGTTCCTGTTACCCTCGAGTTGTGGTATAGATGCTATAGAAATAATCTCACAGTCATGAAAGAGGAGTTAGCCCACACTGGAGTCTTCAGTCATCTCAAATCGCTTCTCCCTTTCGTTTTTTTTTTTTTTTTTTTTTTGTTGTTGTTGTTGCACGAGCCAGATTCTGAAAATACATATTCTTTCCTTCACTGATCATATCCCCAGAGTGACTTTTATTGGCATACTCGAGTGCACCTAGAAAAATGAATTTGAAATGCAGTATTAATCCATTCATCCCAGCGGCAGAATGGAGTGTATAGACAGTATGAGGCTAATAATAAATAAACAAAACACTGGCTTCTAGCTGCATACATTTAGACACAAGATTCCTGCTGCTTGTATCTGATGATTTACTGCAAAAGAAATGGTAAGGGAAAATTTATTCATAGCCAAGAAATTTTGATAACTTGAAAGTATTAGAAGATTTTGTTTTTTTGAGAGTATACATATGTGGTGTGTTATATGTGTGGTATATATGCTTGTTACTTTGGCATGTGCACATGCTGCTATGAGTGCATGTGTTTCCATGTACTTATGGAGATCATAGGTTGGTGTTCTGTCTTGATCTCTTGTCACTGTTATTTTTTGACACGGTGTCCTTCGGTAGACTTGAAGCTCACTAGTTTTGGTGAGCTAATGACAGCGAGATCCTGGGATCTGCTTGTCCTCATTTTCCAGTGCTGAGTTTATGGTTATATACTATGATGTCCAGCTTTTTGTATGACTTCTAAAGATTCAAACTCAGGAACTCACTATTTATTGATTTTTTTAAAATTATGTATTGTGTGTACATAAATGTGCGTTTTAGTGAGTAGTGGAGGCTGGAGGGTCTGGAATTACAGATAGTTGTGATCTGTCTGAAACTAAACATGGATCCTCTGTAAGAGTACTGTATGCTCTTAACCACCAAACCATCTCTCTACCCCAAGCTCTCTATTGCTACAATATAGATGGCTTATCAAATGGGACATCTCTCTTGCACATAGTGTGGAGATTTCTGAAAAGTGATAAGATCCTGTGTGTATCTGAGAAAGAATAGAACTTTCTTATTGTACAAATGCTGCTGACATGAGAAGAAAAATTAGGGTGAAATACATAGCTGTGATCATCTGACATGAGGAATGTTCAAAATCTTGTTGGATGGAAGCAGATGGTATTGGTCATGAACTCAGTGCTGGATGTGGTGATGTCTGAAGAGTCCTGCAGATACTTCTTTGGAAATATTGAGTTATGGAGAGAAATATATGACAAAGTAAACACAGAAACAAACTCAGATTTCTGTGAAGAAGGGTGAGTCAGGTTAGAGTTATGTTGCAGAAATGAAAAGGCAGTGCTTCAAACCAGAACCAGGGATGAGAAAGTGACTGACTAAAAATGAAGAAACATGAAGAAACTTGAAATTCTTTTGGATAAATAATAAACCAGATCAAATACTGTTTGTGAAATGCCAGTTAGGAATTAAACTTTAATTAAAAAAAATGACACATGGTGAATCTAAGATCTGAACCTAAAACCTATTACTTAGGAGCTATGTACTTTACCATGACACTGAATTATAGTATTGTCTCTAGCTCTGAGAAAAAGGCTTGGATAGAGACAGTTACATAAATATATGAATAATGAAAAGTATATGTAAGTAAGGAAAATTTAAGGTGCACATGTACCTTGGGGGCACATATGGAGAACCTCAGATTGTCATTCTTTGCTTTCCACCTTGTTGGTAATAGGATCTATTTGTTTATTTAATGCTGCATATGATAGCATATGTAGCTGACATGCAAGCTTCTAGGTGTTCTTCTGGTTCTGCTTCCTGTCTTGCTATAGGATTCTGGATTTACAGACACTTGCTTTATATATGTCAGGTTTACATGGTTTCTGAGGATTTGAACTCAGATACTAATGCTTTAGTGAAAAGTAATTTTACTTATTGAATGCTCCCAGCCCTCATAATCATGTGATAGCCTATTGTTTTAAGGTCCAAGAAAGATAACAATAATGTTTATTGCCTGTGAAAGTTCATGGCTAGGGAATGATAATCCAAGCATCATGATGCATATTAATTTGAATATACAATAAAGCAGAAAGCTGTTATTATTTAAATTATAATTTTTTTATTTCTTATCATCACTATGAATGATTGCATTACTTACTAGCTCTTCTATGTAAAGATATTTAAGTGAGTAGAGAGATGGGTTAGTTGGTAAAGTATTCAACACACACACGACTATCTGAAGTTGATTTCCCATCACCCAGCTGCAAACAATGGTGTATGCTTACAATTCCAGGAATGCATATCTATAATCTGAGAACTGTGAAGACAGAGTTTTAAGGATTGCTGAAGATCACTAGACAGTTAGTCTATCTGACTCAGTGAGTTCCAGGCTCAGTGAGAAACTGTCTGTTATTAGGTAGTAAGTTATTGAGGAAAATATTCAACATTGACCTATGTTTTTCATACACACACACACACACACACACACACACATACAGAAGCACGCATGCACTCATGCCCTGGATGATTTATACAGCATGCACCTGGCACTGTAGGATTTAGGACTCAAGATTGGGACTCATGATTACTATCTCATACTGATGATGTTAGGAAATTTTGAGGACTAAGTGCTATTTGTTAGAGAAGTTCTTCATTTCTCACTTGGAACAGGAGTAGATAGAGTGTGATGTAAAATCTGATTTAGCATAGTGGCTTCTGTTTTCTGGTGTGAGACAAAGCATTAGAGTTACCTCTTGTCATTGTGAACACCCATTCAGAAGTGCTTAGAAGAAAAATGAGAAGGGTAGGTGATATTTAAACTTGAAAACTCTTTTGGGATAATGAGGGGAATATCTGGATTGCATTGGCTTATCTTGGATGGAGTTTGTAAAGGATCCTGGTTATGTAAATTGAGTAATAACTGGAAAGGGAAAAAAAACCCAAAATATATGCTACGAAATTTAGTTATAAAAAGGGATATTGGGACCCAAAAGTAATATAGAAAATGAAATAATCATTAAAAATTCACTACCATGGGAGTGATTCTGAATAGAAAGCTTTGTCAATGATTACAACCAATATGTTAAGTAATGTGCTTTTCAGACATGCACACCACTTCAATTCCACAGAGCCTTTCATAAGGTTGGTTCTCGCAGTTTTGTATTATGTAGTTTTGGAAATTTGGAATAAAGCAGTTTACTGGAGATAATTAAGTGATACTAATAGAACAGAAAAGCAGTGGTATGTGGGCTCTAAATGGTTACAGAATCCTGAACTTTATGCCTGGCAGGATTTACTCACTGGTATAGTCACTTGAATGTACTGGACGCTACCAGCTTTTGCATGATTGGGTTGATGACTTTATGAGAGAGAATATGCAGCAGGTACTGTAAAATTGGTCAAAACTATGGCTATTGAGGTCACTGGCCATAAGGAAGAATCTAGTAGTCATGTTTTTTCCAAATAGTCGTGTAGTTAAGTTACCTTGAAAATATTTATGTTCCTGAGTATTAGACTAGTGTTGTTATCACTTTCAGTAGAGATGGTTTCTTCAGCAGTGGCTGATGGTCAAAGGGAAGACTCATTACTAGTCATTGTGTTGAAAATAAATGACTGCTGAGTGGCTGGCTTCAAATGGTAGATCTATGTTAGTCCTCTGAAGCCCAGGAAAGATCATTGAGGAGTGAGGACAACAGTGGAAACTAAAGATGGGGAGAAACACAGTGGAGAAAAGTTTCCAGGTAGGTCATGAATGTTTCAATGATGAGCATATTAAATTTGATTTTGACTGCACTGGTCTTTCAGTGAGGAAGGAAAAAAGAGAATCCTGGACATAAGAAAAAGTTGGGAGAGTATTTGGGAAGAAGAAAGGAGTCTGAATAAATGGGAAAAAGATGGGAGGGTGTTAGATAGATAGTGGGAGGGGTTAATGTAATCTCAGTGTATTGTGTGTAAGTTATTTTTAAAAAACCCACATTCATTTAAAAAACGTGAAATTCTAAATTTGTGAATATGTAAACATGTGTTGTACATAGGTATGCAATCATATTTGAGTATATGGTCAGATGTGTGCTTTCACAAGTGTGTGTGTGTGTGTGTGTGTGTGTGTGTGTGTGAGATTGTATGTGTTTGTGCATTGGTTAGTGCTTGGGGCTAACACAAAAATGAATGGACCCTTCCCAGCACTGAGGCAGCACACTGGTGAATATTTATAATTTATTTCTGATCCAGGAGTTCTGATAAACAGTTTTGGAGTCTTATTTAATTAACATAATTATTTATACTTAATACTAAGTCCTACATGGTTGGGGACATATATGTTCTTAAATGAATAGTCATGGAATTCATGCTTAGGAAGCTTAGTAAATGATAGTTAAGAATTTTGGCTTACCATTTAAACTATATAGACATTAATCATGCATTTAAGAAAGTTTATAACAGACTTAAAAATAATAATTTACAGATGTATTTTGTCAACTTGGAAGATTTCTATCAATATAGATTTTACTATGGTTTCATTGATTAACCACTTGCGTTTATCTTGCCAGAAGCCCTATCTTGATTTAATTAGATTAGTTGTTTTTGCACTAACAGTCTTGGATTAGATATCACTGTGAGGAGAGTCCTATTCTCATCACTGATAACATATATGTTATTAGCTTTTGTTTTCTTATCTGTGGAAGCTTAGAAATGCCTTTCCTGACTAACTCTCAACTTTGCTGGAGCTTTAAGAAGTCAAGTGTGAAATTTCTATGCAAACTAAAAGGAGAGCCCTATGTAAGTGTGAGAAATTATGGCACTGTTCCTTTAATAATTCTCATAACTATTGTTCACTTTTTGGATTGTTGGTATAGCAATATTACAAAATATGAAGGTAGCTTGGAACAAGGTGGGTAGATCTATATGTGAAGAAGATGTATAGCCTTCCTTGATTCCATAATGTTAACAAATAAAGCCTGTGATAGCTGTGGTTGTCCTAGTAACCTCTTTCTAAAGCTTGACTGACTTCTTCACCAAGATTTATATCTGCTTGATCAGGAACCCTGCACAACAATCACAGTCCCCATAAATCTGTAGCATATTCGCTGTGACAGTAGTCATGTCCCCAGCCTCCTTAAGAGTCTGCAGAGGGCCTCTGAGACGCTATGCTTTCTGCGGCTGAGACAGATTTCTTTGAGTCTTGCTGTGTATGCAGGAAGATTGGAAGTTTTGAGAGGTACCCAAGAAGCACTGTATTAAGGTCAATCCCAGTGCAAATGATGTTAAAAGCCAAATAGTATTTCATGATGGTTCTGTGCTCAATGGGGACTTAGGAAAAAAATTCAAAAGTCACATCCTTTCCTTTCAGTGTCTGAAGGTCTCTACAGCCAAATTAAATAATAAAAGTTACTCAATACTTGCTATAGGTGAGTTTTAGCCCCTGAAGGAAGTTTTGACCATCACCACCACCACCACCAAAAAACCCTTTCCACTGTGTTCAGTCATGATGAAGTCAATCAGTAAAACATGAGCCTTGAATCTATGCTTTGGATGAAGGCCAAATGGGCCTTTTGACTTTTATTATTATTTACAGGTGAGCTCAGAAAGTAATTGTGATATCTCAGTCCCTCAAAATATTTTTAAGGACTATATTTCAAATTTGTTAACAGTGTGACCCTAGCCAACTTTTTTAGGTGTGTGTGTGTGTGTGTGTGTGTGTGTGTGTGTGTGTGTGTGTTTGTGTGTGTGTGTGAAAGCCCAAGGACAGCTCAGTTTTTCACATGCTAGGAAAGTATTTGACCACAAACCTTCATCCTCAGTTCATCCACTCTAATTTTAATGTAGACACTGTAAAAAAGGCATACATTGGTAGCATATAATTACTTAATATCTTATAAATATACTCATTTTGAAAATTTGACACAAAGAAAATATATGTGTAGCAATCTTATTTAATCTTATTTGTATTTCTACCCTTGATAAGCCATGCTTATGATTCTTATCCTCTGTATAGTTATTGTTAACTCTTCCACATTTTAAATTCTTTTTACTGTTTTTTTGTTTTTGATAAATACAAAATAAAGAAGGAAAAAAAAAAAGAAAATTTGACACATAGTTTACGATGCTACTACAGTGGCTGTGGAGCCTGTCAGCAGATGTGCTGTCCTGACTGGCAGAAGTAGTTCACTAGAGACAACCACCTCTATACGTGAAGAAGATGTATAGCCTTCCTTGATTCCATAATTTTAACAAATAAACCTGTGATGGCGTCCTGTTGTACCATGATGGAGTGATTCCTTCCTATGCTTATGCCAACATGAATTCCACTGTGCCTTCCCCATGATGAGAGACTGACATCCTTTAGGAACCATAGCTTTATTGTCAATAAAATGTTTCTGCACCCCCCAAAATAAAAATAAATATACCATGTAATTTCTTGCCATCATCTTTTTAAATCAAAGTTTTTTTCCCTCTATATGGGATGTTTTATGCTTGTCTGTATTGCATAATCTTATTTATGCCTACAATCTAGCTTAAATATTGTATTTTTTAAATTTTGCGTTAAACAAAACAACACAGCTTTGAAAGGCAGAGGAGCACCATGACAATTTCTTCTTATGTTTCCAGGTTATCACATTGATTGCTCAGGGACCCAGACTTGGCTAAGGCTATTGGTTCTCATTCAAGGTGGAGCTACATGGGCTTAGTTCTAGGCTTCTAGTTAGTTCTGAGCCTCTGATGAAGAAAAAAAAGCTTTCTGTTGACTGTTATTTTGGAATGCAAGAAGCCCAAATTTACAAACATGTGCTGTGTTTGTCTTTCATCCATTTCCATTCCCTGCTAGAAAACATGTGACATAACCAAGTTCAATATTAATGGAACATACACACAATCATCCATGGTATGTCACAGTGCAGTATATAATTCTATCACGGTAAAGTCAGACGAAGACAATTACTTAACACAAGTAGGAAGCATTAGCTAACTATTCTCAGCAGAATCAATGTTTCTCCTGTGTTTTTTAAAAGACATTTTGTAATATTAACTCTTGGAATTTTCCTTACTTAATCTTCCAAGCAGACAGGAAATTGTAGAATTTTCTCATTATTAATTTCAGTGTAACACTCTTATTTGTTTATAATAGAGGATCATTGTATTCGAATACATGAAGGAGTAAACAAAGCAACAAGCTCACAAATGCAAACTCTTTCGATCATAATCCTTCTAATATTTTAAACAGATTATAGATAATACAGCTGATCTTCCATCTATGATGGAGCATTATTCTGATAAACCTACATTAAGTTTGAAGTATTCTAAATAAAAAGTACATTTATTGAATCTAATGTACCAAGCATCATAGCTTAGGCAAGCTGATTTAAATGTCCATAGAGCTCTTATATTACCCCGTAGCTACACACACACAAATCAAACCATTTAACAAAACCCTACTGTATTGAGTGATGTCTGAATATTAATAATTTATTGATTTTCTATTTCCTAACAACCAGTCACTACTATTACTGAGAATATGAGTTGTTTATTGTACTGGTCTCACTGACATTCAGGAGTTGTGGCTTGCTGCTTCTTTATCACATTGAGAGAAATAATCAAACTATATTTCTATCCTTGGAAAAATTGAAAAATACAAGTTATACTAAATAGTCACTGCTTTACAGTACTGTAACTTTAAACCTCTTTAAGTCAACTCTTTTTAAATTTGGGACAATATGAAAGAGAAATCAAATGTGAAAATCTCATATCATGTTAGGTTTTTTTTCTCCCTTTTTATGTATTGGGGCTCTGGTCTCACCCTGAATAATTTTGGTTGTTGTCTGGGTTCTTTCAAGTCAGAATGGGTGACATTACTTCTCTAGTCTGTGCCTCAATATTTTAACTCAGTGAAAAATTCTCCTATTGCTTTAGTCTACTAGGGGTGCAGGTCTGGTGAAAAGGAAGACTGAAAGGTTAATATTTAGCCATAAGATTCATGTCTGAGTTTATAAAACATCATATCCCCAGCTGGATTTTAAGCCAGTCAGGGAAGGTAGCGGGAGATGATAATCTATGTTCCAGGGCAATTTAGAGTGAATTAAAAGGGACAGTAATGCCATTTGGTTGGCAAAAGTTCTTTTCATCTTTTTTATTTATGTTGTCAACAGCCTATTGTGATGTTGAAGTTTAAACTAATTCTGAGTCTTTATAGAGGAGGAAGTTGAATAAATAAGTTTTTTCTCCTTGAGTTTTCAACTTCAGGAGAAGAGCACAAAAGAAACGGACATTTTATTTAAAAGACCAACTTTTTGCAATGCTACCTATGAAAATAGTGGTATGTATATTATGTCTATATTAAAGCTAGAATTGTTTACCTTTGGCAAAGCAAGGAAACTAATTTACAATGCTTCTAATCCATCTTGAGAGAAAATCTTGGAATAAGAGATTCTAATTCATGGTTCTCTAACAAGATTAGAAGAAGCTAAGAAGCAAAGCATCTGCCGTATTAATTAATCAGATATTGGGAATTCCTGTTACAAAGTGAATTTGTGTATGTGTCTGTCTGATTTAATTTTAAAGTATCAAGTGATTTCAATCCGGGTTTTATGTAAAACAGCATGGGGTTTGCATTCTGAATGAATTGTTCTGTCCCAACTTCCATAACAACCTGCCCCCCTTTAATTTTACTCCTTCTGCCTCATGCATAAGTACAGCCCACATTACTGGTTTTTTTCTCTTCTCAACTACAGCCATATTAGATCATTTCTAGCTCCATGTGGGCAAATGAGGGAATTTGTTTGGCTTTCTTAGTCTGCAAAACCATTATCTACTCCTGCAAAGCTATTTCTAAGCACAATTCCTGAGACTCTTGAGTGATGTACACATTCTGTTTCCTGTCCCTCTTGGCTTTCATCTTGTTATGTACAGCAAGTCAGAACTTATTTTTACAATAGCCTCTGTGCATGTCTACCATTGCAAACAAACTCATGTACCCTGCAAGTTTCAAATATATCTAGCCTATAGATTAACAAAAGATAATTTTTGAACAAAGATCCATTAGAAAAATCACTGCTAGTTTGAGGTCCATATTTTTATGGCTCCTACAGCCTAAAAAGAAAACAAAAACCGATGACACTAGCCAGCTGTGTTGGTCCTATTTTCCTCTTGCGGATGGCAAATTTTCTCAATTCTATTTATCAACCTGAAGAACAGGGTCTATACTGCAGCCTTTGCTTGTCTTTAGTTAAGCATGGTGAGATTTTCCCTAATTAGTGCTTGTAAAACAACACAAGGTTCTCAGATGAATTAAAGTGTGAAATCTTATTACAAGCTGCATATTGCTAGAGTAACAAACAGACATGGCAAATTACACTATTTCCTTGTCTCTATTGCTTTTAAGAGCTATGCAAGTCATAATTACCCACAAGTATTGAATTGATTTCCTCGGGCCTATCTCTACTGCCAGATTAAGCTCCCTTCCTCCATGCACTGGGTTGGTTTCAGGGTGTTGAGGAAAGTATTGCCTTCCAAATAATATTACATTTGGCATCCTCAGATGCTCATGTTTGAGGAGGCTCTGTGCGCACAAGCCCAAAATGTACTGTGCCTTTCTGAAATTGCATAGTTTAAACTAATGCAGAGTTATTTTATCAGAGAGCAGGTGCAGATGACACAGGAACAGATATTTTAAGTTGTCTCCTAAGCTTGGAAGAGGTGCAGTTTTAACCCCCAAAGAAGTAACTTGCCACATCAAAACTGTACACCATTCAAGAACTTTGTAGAGTAGTAATAGAAAAATGAGTGATGAGCCTTGATTCTATTACTTTGTCTGAAGGTGGGTGAATGTGGGCAAGTCTATCAAGCCACTTGACATGATATACCAACCAACCAACAAAAATTCTGGGAACGACCTAAGGCTATAGCTATATCATCTATTAATTTGAATTTCATGCTGTGGGGGGAAATAAGGAGAAAAAACAATATTATACTTAACACTTAGCAATAATGGATATATTAATTTGGTAATTACTGCAATTCATATCAAACTCAAGATGATTAATCATCTGGTCCTTTGATTTCCTTTTAGCCACCTATGTCAACAAATCTGTTAACAGATATTTTCTTCAACAAATTTGTTTGAGTGGGTTTCTTCTTTTGATTCACCTATTTATTTATCTATTTACTCCTGGTATTTGTCATTAATATAATAAAACACCCATTATAAAATCATTAGTGTGAAAGAAAATAAAGGTTTGTGTTGTGAATGCCCTCACCAGGCTTTTCATTGCTTGTAATATCATACTGATTTAAAGAACATTGATTACATATGATAGAAAATGTGCCCAAATGTGATGGTGGGAGCTCCAAGTTGTTACCTATTGCAGTGGGGCTTTAAAATTTCTTTTTGAAGCTTTGAACATTTTGGAGGCTAAAGACCTCATTAACCTTATCTATAAAAGCCTTGGGTCCCAAATAGACTTTTTGGCCTTTTCTCATATTCCTAATTGTACCTTCCAAGTCTCTCCCATGTTGTCTGCTTTACTTTTTAAAAGTTTTCCATATTGGGAGAGAATTGTTTGGAAGGGCTTTAAAAAATAACCTTTTAATATGCTAGAATAGTTCAAACTTAGGAGCATATTTCCAATACTGTAACGTTTAATATTCTGGAGATTTTTTGGAACAGATGAAGAGATATTTCATATATGGGGATGCTAAGAAAGGCTCTAACAATATTTTCTGTGTAGTAATAGCTATGCTGAATATGGTAAAGAAATCAATACAGTGAGCCACATCTAATACCTAAGTTGTAAAGCACATTGCAGTGTGTACAGTGCCACCATGTATATTACCAACTTGACCACTAGTGTAATTATGATTAATGAACTTTCTTCATTGAAAGTTTTGATTATTGACAATTCTTTGCTTTGTCTTGGATGAATTGAAGTTTTTTAAAAAGCCTCTGTCTCTGTATCTTTCTGTGTGCATGTGTGTGAGAGAGGGAGGAAAAGATAGATAGAGAGAGAGAGAGAGAGAGAGAGAGAGAGAGAGAGAGAGAGCAGAAAACACACACAGGAGTGTGTGTGTTTGTGTGGTATGTGTGTGGTGTGTGTAGTGTGTGTATGTGGTGTGTATGTATGTGTTTGCGTGAGCATTTACACTGTTCATGTGTGGTCAGAGTTTTGCCTCCTACCTTTTTTTGAAATAGGATCTCATATGATTTGCCACTTACTAATTCAGAGAGCTGGTCCATGAGCTTTCAGAAATTCTGTTTCTCCCAAGTCACCAAAGCCTCATGTGTTCTTGTTATTTGAAGGACAACTTCATATTTAGGTGGCGAGATCTTTACCCCTGAAGCATCTCCCCAGACCAAGAAATAGCAAAATAGAAGGAGAAAGAAAGAACACAAGATGCTTATTGCCTTGTTGTCTGTTTTTCTAGTCACTGTTTTTTTTTTGTTTTTTTTTTTTTTTTTTTTTTTTTTTTTTTTTTTTTTTTTTTTTTTTTTTTTTTTTAGTTAACTTGCAATTCTGTTAAGTAGCAGAAAACTAACAGAAAATCAATTGTTTCAGATGCAATGCAATTGATTGTCCTCTTTATTCATTTTAATTCTACTGTAAATGTATATATGTGTAAACATGTACCAGCATTCCTGGTATGCTAACTGGGATTTTCATTGTTTAATTTAGTAAGTTTATTCTATGACAATTTCATGTACATTCAGATGTATTCTGATTACTCTTTCCTCCCATTGTATGTATGTACTTCCTGGTGTGCTAACAGGGATTTTCATTGTTTTAGTTAAGTAAGTTTATTCTTTGACAATTTCATGTACATTCAGATGCACTCTGATTACTCTTTCCTCCCATTGTACTTTATCTATTTCCCTCTCACTTGTTCCCCCTCCCTACAATTCCCTTTCTCAAAGACTCTCTTTTGACCCTGTTCCAAGAACCTACTGGTTTAGTAATTAATTAAATAATTAAATAAGTTCATAATAATAACATTATTATGTGATGATACTAAGAAGCAATCTTTTCATGTGGTAGAGAAAACTCTTTTGAAATATCCTAATGGTACTTCAGAGTCATGACATTTTATCCTACCAGACCTCATATTTCTGTGTGTGTCATCTGTGCCTCTGTAGAAAATTTCTTTTAGTAGAGAGTTTCATCTAATAGTATCTTTTTGGTATTTCCGTGTTTATAAAAGTAAATGGATACCAGACAACTCAAACAAATCCTTTGAATTTTATGACATCATTGTGGGAACATTTCAGCAGAATTTAGAAAATAGTTGTAAATCCATATAACTTGTTGCCTGCATTTCTCCATTTTGACAATCAGGACTTATGTTTTTCCCCAGTTTCAATAGATAGTTCTGGCAACAGTGAAACAGAATGTTGAAAGAAAGATTCTAACACCCCTCTGCTGCCACTCCTTTCTGTTTCCTTGGTTTTATAGCATTCATGTTGCTCATCTGACCAGGTAGTTTTTACAGTTCTTGCAATTCTTATGTTGGAACAGAGTGCATGCATACAAACCGACATCTATTGATAGTGAAAAGGGACAGTTGTTCAAAGGATTTGTAAATAAAACAAATGCACCTCCCTGGACCCATGACACATACGCGTGCACGCCCCCTCCCTTAAAAGAGACTGCAAGCACATATTCCGGTCCTTTTCTTTGTCCCCTAACTTCTGTCCTGCTCCTCTGCTTCTTTACGTGCCTGGGAATCCTCTCTTAAATAAACTCTAGTGTGTGGTAAAGAAAAAAAAAATGTGCTAGAATGGTTAACTTTCTTTTCAGAAATGATCTTCTACTGGTTTTCTTTGTCTAAGGATCTTTAAAAGGAATGGTTGGTGATAGGATATAAGGGTAGATTATTGAATCTACTTTAAAAAAGGAATTACTAGCTTTAAATATTTTACATTGGATTGAATGTTTTTGTATATTGTATACAAATTGTGTATATTAATATAAATTTGAGATTAATTTTCTTACTGCACATATATCTCTGTTTGTTCAAGTCATTATACTTATCCAGTTCATCTAACAATGTAGTACAAATTGCTAGTCCATGAAAGTTATTATTACCAACTAATTAGGATATGAAGAAATGCAAGTTAGTATTAGACATTACAATTAAACTTATCGTCATATCAGATATGTTTTCAAGACCAGTTATATTTTAGATAAACAGGTCTTCTTCAAATCCTTCAGAGATCCATAGAATATGACATTTGAGATATTTTAATAACATAGGCTCTTATTATTTTTATGAAAATGAGACATCTGCTCATGGCAGCACCAATCTCCTTCAGTGAAGATTATGGACATCAAAGAAACTCCTTCATATAAGTTGACCTTCTTTGGGACAAAAGTTAGCCACTGGGCAAGAAAGTATGCTTGACTTGACTGCTGACAGCATGATATTCAAAATGGACAAGCAGGAGACACACACGAAAAAGAATTTCTGAATCTTGCCAAGGCAAGGTAGGAAGGGCTTTGAGAACATCTTGCTTCACAGAGAAGTCTGTCAGACATGTTAGGCTTGTAGGCAGAAGATGAATGCTTCAAAGACACAGAAGAATTTTGAGTGACTTTCCAGGCAGCCAGCTATTTCATTTCTTACATTTTTAGTCAGTAATGCAAGTTAGATACAAAGTGGATTAAGTACAATTCTTTGGACTCATCAAAATAGGATAAATAATGGAATATTTTCTTTGAATTTGTCAATTGCTAATGGCCTGAACATTGCTCATGTAATTATTGTTTGTATATATTGCATATAATTATTGTTCCTATTATGAGTTTTTTTTAAAATGTATTTACTTATTATGTATACAATGTATAGAAGAGGGTACCAGATTTCATTATAGATGATTGTGAGCCACCACGTGGTTGCTGGGAATTGAACTCAGGGCCCCTGGAAGAACAGTCAGTGCTCTTGACCTCTGAGCCATCTCTCCAGCCCCTATTGTACCTATTGTATATGTTTCTTTATGTTAGTTATAACCTTCTTTTTTTATTTTTGACACAAAGGGGGATATATTATATATTTAATAAAACCAGTCTGGAATATCAGAGAAAAGATCCATCCACAGTCAAGCCAGGCAGAGGTAGCACACACCATTAATCCCATCACTTGAAAGGCAGAGATCCTTCTGGATCTCAGTGAGTTCAAGGGATGACAGATCATTGGTAATTCTCACTTTTAATCCCAGCACAGGGATTCAGAGAATCTCTGTGAGGCCAAGGCCAAACAGCCAGGCATTGATGGTACATACCTTTAATCCCAACAAGGGGAAAGATCATGAGTGTTGACCTTATAACTCCAGAGACAGAGATATTTCTGTGAGTTCAAGGCTAACTACCAAATAGTGGTAACTCATATCTTTAATCTTAAAATAGATGTGATGCAGCTGGAAGAAGAAGGTTTTTAAGGCAGGCATAGACACACATTAGGCATTAGAAGCAGCCAAGAGGGAGGCTGAGGAAGTTGGAAGATAGCTGGGTGAGATCTGACTGTGGCATTTCTCTATTTGATGTTTCAGCCTTTGCCTGGCTTTGAGTTTCTTTTAATACAACCAGAATTCATGCAACAAGTTGGCCATTGACAGTAAGTAAAAGAATTTTCACATAGATATAAAGCCATAGGTAGATACATGTATATTTTAGGTTCCATATTTGGAACAATATTACATCTCTGTATCTGCTGGAATACCTGTATAAAAGAAAGAAGACTCATTATAGAGGTCAAGGTTGACATCCTTATCACAAAAGACACAAAGAAAACAGAGAAGAAAATTAACTTATCAGATCATAATTTCACATGGCACAAGGACCTTCAGTATACAGACTCAAAGGCTCAAAGTAAATCACTCATTTTTATTCTTAAGTTCAATGAAAGAAAGACATGCACAATGCAGTGTTACTTGATTTTCTTTTAAAAGGGTACAACAATGACAAAATAAATGAAGTGGAATAGACCATTGAGTCCTGTGTGTCGAATCTTCCCCACTGCTAATTTGTATAATTTCTTAGCAGATAGTAGACAGGATCCTTCTGTGATCTTAACTGCTTGGTGACCACCTCTTACACAGACAGGCAATAGACCGATAGCTTAAGTTTTATTGTTGCCTTTTTTATAAAAAGGCATGCTCTCACTGGGGAAAGAAGACTTCTAAAGTGATTATCCTCTGGTTAAAAAGAGTGGAAGTACAGCAGTGTAGAAAGGAAAAAAAAGATGCTTGTGAGCCCTTTAGAATATCATGTTTCGAGGCCCAGTCATAACAATTCAATAGTTACACTGTGCCTTAAAAAATTCTACAATTATGCTAGACTTCAGTTTAAGAATTGAGAATGTATAAACGTATCTGCATGTCTTCACAGAGATTAGTTATGATGAGCAAATTAGGAAGCAGGACAATGAACTAGGTAAGAGTCAACTTAAAGGACTCTTGCCTAGGAAAGATAAGAGCTAAGGATCAGAGGGGCAGAACCCTGTCATTTGCAAGGCAAGTGGTTTAGAGTTCTTGTAGTCACTGTGCTTATTTCACTTTTGTAAATCTCTTAGTGTTTGAAGAACTCTTTTTGAAAATTCCCAAACTACTTTAGCTGTACTTAGAGGAATCAAAAGAGAGACTTGGCTTAAATTCAATCAAAGTATTAATGAGATTGAAGTAAACTCTGAGGCCAATATGCATTGGCAGGTGAAGAGAAAAATGGAAAAACCTCAAGGGAAAGAGAGAAGGGAGATGCTGGAGTTGCCTGTTCATTAGTCATTTTCCACACCTGAGATTTTCTCCTAATAATCAATTTGTTTCTATCAAGAAGACTTTTTATCAATGATAACAACTCTTATAGTAGGGCAGGTGGAGGGTGGAGGTAAGGAGACAAAGATATATGTAATAATCTAGAATGTTTGTATCATAATTTTATAGTTTTTCTTCTTTCATATGTATGTAATGTGCATGTGAGTGTATAAATGTGTTCATGTGTGTGTGTGTGTGTGTGCATTTGCAAACCCATGAGCGTGGGGCCTGATATTGATATTGGAATTTTTCCTTGAAAACTCTGCCCCTTTAGTATTTCTCAGTGAAACCCAGAGCTCAAAAAGCACGGCTAGTTATGCTAGCCAGTTTGTTCTGGGAATACCCTGTGCATGACTTCTGAGGTTAAAATTACAGGTAACTGCCATACTTGCCTAATTTTCCCATGACTTCTGGGGCTCCAAAATCTGATGTTTGTCCTGTTTCTTCAACACATGCTTTCACTGCAAAACCATTTCCCCAGCCATGTATTATAATATATTTTATAAAGAAATATGTAAAACTACACTTTGACACTGAGTGTATTACCTTTGCAACATACATGAAAACATGTCTGTAAACCACAGTGCTATTTCTGGCTAGGGGAGGTTACTGTTAAACACAGGAGAATTGGGAGAACTAGATGGTAAAAGGTTTTGATGATATAGATAATATCCTTAAAAACATCTTCTTTGAATGAGGAAAAAAGAGGCAAGGGAACTTGTAGTTGGAAGTTTCTGTCCTGCCAACAACTCCCAAATACCTAGCAGTAACCTCCCAAATAACTGACTCAGAAATTTAATATTATAGTAAATGCTGGGACAGCAGTAGATCAAGCATATTATTAAGTTAAACATATTATTAACTAGCTCTTACATTTAAATTAACCCATAATTCTTATCCATGTTTAGCCATGTGGCTTGGTACCTCTTCTCAGTCCAGCACTCTCATCCTGCTTCCTCTGCATCTGGCTGGTGACTGCTTCTCTGCCTTTTCTCTTTCAAGAATTCTTGTATTCTAGTCACACCACCTATATTTCCTGCCTGGAAACTGGCCAATTAGCATTTTATGAAACCAGTATGAGTGACAAATCTTTATAGTCTACAAAAGCATTATTTCACAGTAGGAATTAAATAAAAAAAGAGAAAGAAGGAGATGAAAAAGACAGAGGGAGAACAGAAGAAAGAAAAAGGAAGAAATGGAGAAAAATGAAGGAAGGAAGGAGAAAGAAAAGGAGAAAGGAAGAAAGAAAAGAAGAAGAAAAGAGGGAAAACATAAATGAGAAAGATGCATTAAAAGTGAAAGTTACTCCCACTTCTTTTGCTCTTTAGTCCTACAACTCTGTGATGAGGAACAGGTTGCACAAAATGTATGGAAAATGAAGGACATGACTGAAGATATGCTTGGTTTGCAGAGTTCATTGCACATGTTTGAAACATAAATAATTTCATTCACCAAATCTCAAATGGTGCAGTTTGAAAAATGATCCCTCCCCCCAAACAAAGTTTCTCTGTGTATCCCTGGCTGAGATTAAAGGCCTATGCCACCACCACCTGTCAAAAAATGACTTCTCTCTTCTCTGAGTAAAGCAAAATGAATTCAAGCCTCGGATATGGTGATTCAGAAATTTCCAGATTTTATTTGCTGTCTATTAAAATTTTCTTTACTTTTCAGTAATGTTGCATTTACTCTAAGAATATTTGACTAAAGTGTAATATCACTTACCAAATATTAATGCTTTCTTTTAAAGATGGCAGCCATGAGTTGCTTGCCTTCTATTTTTGAAATTCTTTGTCAAGTATTCTTTTCCAGTTTTAAAATTGTTCAAGTTTAGTAAATTTGTTTCTTGTTAATTCATCATGCAGAGATAGTGTTTGTTATTAACTATAATGATATGTAATAACTATTGAATCATAGTAATAAACACTATCATTGAGTAGCAAGCTCATTAATGTTATAATTTTCTTATTTCAATATAAATGGAATCATTTAGAAGCAGTAAGTTGTTAGTAAAAGTAGAAATTATCCAAGAAATTATGCATTTGGGTTTAAAACTTTGCATTTGAATTTTAATTTATAGTTTCAAGCTTGTATGTGGGATTTCAGTGGATAAGACAAGATCTTAATCCACAAATGATACAATAAAAGAATTTGTAAAGCGGGGCAGGAGGGACGTTCATTGTTTAAGACAACTGGCTGTTCTTGTAGGATTTAGGTTCAAATCCCAGTACCTATATGCTATCCAGTAATAAATAGCCAATAGCTCCAGTTTTAATGTGTTCTCTTCTGGCCTCCATGGGCACTGCAGATTTGTAATGCACATAATCCATGCAGGCAAACTATCAGATGCATAGAATAAAAATAAATAAATCTTGAAAATAGACTCAGTTTAGAATAACAAAACAGCTTTGGGATGAAGTATAAATCATTTATCTCACAGCTCAGTACTTATTAACTAAGAGTCTGTAATAAATATCCCTGTTCCTCAGGTTAGTTCTGTGGGATGTGGATATAATATTATATGCATTACAAAGTTGTTATAAAATTTTTTGAGACATTATATATTTTAAAGCATTCTTAGAAAGATTATAAAGATTCTAATTTTTTTCTATTTGTTTGGTTGAAGAGATTATTTCAAATTATTTGAAATTTACTAAAGATTTATTAAACTTCATTGAGGCTATCTTCTTTTCAAAACAAAGAAATCTGAATTCTAGGGAAGAGAAGCATGTTTCCACACAGCATTTCAGGGAATCTAATATTACTAGAAATTAAATAATTTCTATAAATAGTGTTAGTTTAAGTTTCACTTCCTCAAATATATCACTTTTTAAAATTGACTCTTCTTTGTTACCTTTACAAGCTATTCTCCTAACTGCTCCCGTTCATTCTCCATGATTCTATCTTTTATGTCCTACAAAAGACAGATTCCCATGAATTTAAGCTTACTTTCCTTCTTCTATTTGAATTCAATGACTCAAATCACAAGACTGAAAGGCAAGGGTCAGGAAGAGGTCAGCATGTGTTCTATTTCTTTTCTAGCCTCTGTTCTGCTTTGACTGTGGTCTTCTTCTCTTGATCTAGCACCCTGCTGTCATTGGATGTTTCTCTGTCCCACCTGGCCAGTCTCACAGGTGACTTATGAAAAACTGACTAGGAGACTTAATATTGAAGTAACTAGCAGGCCAGTAGTTCACGCTTATTATTAACCAGTTCTCACAATTTAAGTTTATCTATGCCTAACCATGTGGCTTGGTACCTTTTCTTATTGTAGCATTCTCACTTTTTCTGCATCTGTCTCAAGTCTGTTGCTCTGTCTTTCCTCTTCCCCAAATTCTCCTAGTGTAGTTGCCCCACGTCTACTTCCTGCCTGCCTATTGATGAATTAACATTTTATTAAACCAATATAAGTAACAAATCTTTGTACTGTACAAGAGCATTATCTCACATTTCTCCTTTCTTTCTTTTTATAATAAGAATTCCAAATCTAAACCTTTTTGTTTAGTTTTTTTTCTGACCATTACCTATAATAAACAAAGACAAATATTCATAATCTATTTTCGGGGAATATGAGTATAGCTCTCTAGACTACTTTCTGCTGATTGGGGTGCTGGTAATCTTATAGATATCCAAAGAAAATTTAGGATTATGGACAAGGCCTGACTGGAGTAGTCTGGGAGACTGCATCATCTCAGCCAGTTACCTTGAAGCTGATGTGGACACTGGTTCATCTGGGCTATCTGTTCCCATCCAAAATTTTTCAGGGGGTCTTCCTTGATCAAATCTGGTTTTTCTTAACCCAGAATGAATCCACAGCCTCTCATTTTTCATTGTAATAAAAACAAAACATCTTATCCAAAGTAACATATCTTTTGACTTCAATTTTGAAAACAAGGCATTTACGAAATATGTAGGTTGGGTTAATCCAGCAGCATTTATAATCAAATATCTTTTAGCAGCCCTTGCTACTTCCTTTGCAGTCAAAAACCTCAAAGACAACACATTAACATATAGTATTCAGACTCTCTGTGTATATTCCATCTTTACTTGGCTTATTATTATTTTTATTCTATTTTTTTTTTAAAAAAAGACTTTCTCTATTCCTTTTTTTTCCTCTTCCAAGGCTACACATATTTTTAAATACTGTGAACCATTTAGATTTTTTTCCCATTTGAATTTGTCTTTACTGTAGATCTCTATCTTTTCCTAACCATTTAAGCCTTTAATCTGCTAAAATGTGTGGCTAAGATTAAAGCCTTGTAGGTAGAATTAAAGCTATGGTGGCTGGCTCTATCCTTGGTCTGTGAGAGTTTAGCCTCATGGCAGAGGTGCTAGCAGGAACCATGTTTACCACTACAACTCTAAGGAATTTTAGGTCCACATTGCCACCAAGTAGAGCACCACTGCTCATTGCTCATAAACCTCATTTAAGTGTTTGGCAACAGGATCTCTTAAAAGAGCCTCTCAGTTTTTGCTGCTAATGCTGAGTCAGTCAGAAAGCCTCTCTTAAAGGATCTTTGCTTCTGCTGCTAGCAAACAAAACTCACCTGAGAAACTGCTGTTACCCAGAGGTCTTGCTTGATTCTGTTCTCTTTTGTCTGTATGAACAGAAACCTAAGTCCATCATATGCAGCTCGTGGTATTGAGGCTTCTCAGTGACACTTTGGAAACCTGCCATGTTGCCTGTACCATGGGTCACTTGAGAGACAAAACTATGAAGCTGTTTTTGGCTCCATATCTGTATTCTAAAACCTTTTTAAAGCTTTCTCAGGCTTTATTTGAATGTATGTGCATCATGTTAGAGTGCTATTTGTAGTCAAAAGCTTCTTGGTCCTGCCTAGCCCCTAGTAGAAGAATCTCTTCTACTCACAGTCCTGTAGCCACTTACAAAGTAATTAACATAGATGCTTACTATTAGTAACGTCAGGGCTAGTAGTTCAGGCTTATTATTAATTAGCTCTTACATATTATGTTAACCCATAATTCTTATCTATGTTTAGCCATGTGGTTTGGTACCTTTCCTCAGTCCAGTATTCTCATTTTGCTTCCTCTGCATCTGGCTGGTGACTGTTTCTCTGCCTTTCCTCTTTCAGAAATTCTTCTAGTCTGGTCACCCCATCTATAATTCCTGCTTGGATACTGGTCAAGCTTCATCAAAGGTAAGACTCCCTTCCATTTATTTATTTACTTTCTGGATCTAGAGGCTCTGGCTTCTCTCAGTGTGAATGAGCATCCATTCTTCTCACCTGTACTGCTTGCTAAGGTTTCTTATGAAGTTCTCCCTTGATACCTTTTGGAACCTGGTTTCATTTACTGTCCCTGATTTTGTAACACATTATTATAAATACACTGTTTAAAACAGACATGTATTCCCTTTCAGTTCTGGAAGATAGAAACCCAAACTTAAAGTGTCTACAGAACAATGCTTTCTCCAACAGACTAAGCACTTTCCCCACCTCACCCATTTCTGGTGGTTCCAGGTATTCTTTTAAAATTTTTGCCTTTGGCTGCATCACTAAAATTTCTGTCTCCATTATTCTATGACCTCTCCTACCACTAGACTTAGTGTTCATTAAAAGAACCTGAGATGGCTTCTCTCTAAGATATTTAACTCATGTACACCTGCATAGCCCCTGTGTCCATATAAACGTACATTCACAGTTTCTAAGACATGGATTTGGATTTTGTTTGGCTGAGGTTGAGTTATCATGCAACCAACTACACTGATGCACAGAAGCTGTGAATTTCTGACACAGGTAATTGATACTGTGCTCTTTACAAAATGTGTCTATCTATGATTAGTGTCAGCTAAACTACCTCTTATAAATGTTTATTAAGTCCAGAGACCAGACTATACCTTTTTAGTACCACAAGCCTGTTCCAGGCAGCATATTGCCCTAGGTACTTGGGTAGCTGGTATTTCAGCCATATTTTAGTTGCTATATTCTATACTACCAACATGATTAGACGTTTGTGGCAAGGTGAAATATTATGATTAATGTCCCTTCATCTAGTGATTTTTAAAAAGCCATAGCTAAGGTAAACTAATATAGGAAATTTCTGTGAGCTGAATTACTGTCAAATCAAGAGTGTTAAATACATTACTTCCACTTTCACAGTTCTGAAAAATTAAAGGAAATTGAAGTAAAGAATGTCAAAGCAACTTCTAAATTTGCTTTGGCAACAGACAGCAGGGATTTCCTAAGCTATAGGAAAAGAGTACCCTGTCTTTGTTTGACAAAGTGATTCTTAACATATGGTGCTCACTATTGCCAGTGGGATTTTCATAACTTAACATCAGAGAGAGCAGCAGTTTTTAAACAGTAAGGTTGGTTCAGGTATGAGAAAGAATTATTTCCACATCCAGCTAGATGTATTTGCAGTAAGGATGTAGGAAGGGCATGAGACTCTTATACATCTTGTTTTTGTTTGGATTCCAGTCATATCTCTTAAGGTTTATCTTTCTCAGGGTGTTTCAGCCCATTTTTAGATCATGGTCTACTAATCAAGTAAGAACTAATCTGTCTCTTTATCTGTAGGAATTGTCAAAATGCTCCCCATTGGGTTTCAAAGGTGATCAGGTTCTTGTCTCTTGATAACCATTCAGTGCTTCAGTTTTGTACTCTTTTCATATGCTTTGGAGAAGTAATAGTGCAGTTAAAAACTATTCATTTAAAATATCCAGAAGAGAACAGAATATTAATTCTCAAACAGTAGTATTTTCCAGTCATTATAGACAATGCTAAGAATAACATTTCTTTGTGTTCCAGTTCATCATAACATAGTGTGTGTGTGTATGTGTGTGTGTGTGTGTGTATGTGTACATCACCATTTCTTTAATTCAGTAATTCATGTTTCTTTAGATACCTGATTTACTCATCTTACAGAGGATTGTAAAATGCATACATGAAACTTTATTTTTATTTCTGGGATTACTGTGGTAATCTAGAAGAAATTATTCTTACTCTTATTGTATTAATTTTATTTGAAAGGTATTTTTGTTAATTTGTTCTAGAATTAATAATGAGCAAATAATTGAGAATGAGAAAATACATCAAGTATATTAGTTCATTCTTGAAATCATAGAATTAAAGAGGTTGAGGTAGGAGAATTCCAAATTCAAGATTGGTCTGGGCTGTTCAGGAAGGCTAAGGCCCATCTGGGCTATGAAGGAAAATCTAGACAAAGGAAAAATATAGATTGACAGATAGGTAGATAGATTGATAAATTCTATATAGATATACACATATATACATACATATATGTGTTTATATACATATATATATATGGAGATGGATGACTAGATGAATGAATGCATAGAAATAGAGAAATAGATAATAGATAAATAGATGACAGATACATAGATATACAAGCAGACAGATAACAGTATAGACAGTTAACAAAACTGTCTAAAGAGTGCCTTGTGCCTTTGAGATATCATTTACATGAGATAGCTAATGTGTAAGGAGGAACTTGAAGTTCTTTATAGTAGGCCCAGTAAATTCAGGCTCCCAGTGTTTGATGCCAGATGTATTTTATCTGTTACAATGAGAAGGCCTATTCTATTCATCCCCCAACTATAGGAGGGACTCAATTTATCTGGGTTTCAACTGATTGTGAGGACAACAAAACTATGTACCATGTGTCATTCATTATGACTGATGATGCTAGCATCTCATTATCTTCTATCTTTCCTTTCTCAGCAGTTTGTAGGACTATTAGAAAGTAGCTTAGAAAGCTTAGCTTTTTTTTTTTTTAAATCTATGGATGAGGAGTCTGTGTTTTGTTCTCGGAGTAAATGAGTCTTTAAAGTTCTACAAGCTTACTTACCTACTTGCCTAGGCAGATAATTTTTTAAACTGCAATTTGTGAACTGGACATTATTCTTTAACAGGTCTGACATGGCCATGCATTTTAAGAAGAGCTCACCTAAAACAATGGCAACAATTAAGCTACTGCAATCATCATGCTTCTGCAATGTGTGTCTCCATGATGATGAATACTCTACATTTAATTAAAATATATTGATTATGCTGCATATATCTTTATCAGAGTGGCCATGCATCCTCTTTTGAGAGATTATTGCTTATTGGTTTGAAAAACAAATGGGCAGCTTAAAAGAATAGGTAGGCCTTTATATTTGTTTTCTGTTGTCTACCTGGTTGCATATTGCTCTTAGTTAAAATATGTCACCTCACATGCTTAAAGCATCCCTTGGAAGTTATGTCAGTTGTAATAAACAGTAATTAGTGCATGTGATCATTCCACACACTGCTTTGGAAGAATTTAGTTATTTGCCTTACAGATGTCAGCTCTTTAATGGAATGCCTAATGTGAGGGGATCAAGGATGCATAAAGGATGTCTACTTAGAACAAAGTTATTAAGTCTCTTGGGATAAATTCACCTGCTGCCATGGGAAAACATTTAAGGAGAAGTTGCCTTAAATTAATATGTTAGCAGAGGTTGCACTAAATGGAATATGCAATGGCACCTGGGGGTATAGTTCATTCTTAAGTGGGAATTGGCTAATAAAAAGGAAATTGTAGTTCTCTTTTAAAAATAATTCAGAAAAATAATGCCTAACCTATTGTATACTTATTATCCTTCTGCTTATATGCTCAAATGTTAAATGACACATTTTTCAAGTGCAATAATTACAGTAGGTAGACTAAATGATATCTGGGGACATACAAAATTTGCAGGGGGTCTATGAAATACACCAATTTTACATTGTATTCAATTATCTAAATTTTAGTATCTGCCTTACAGCACTGCCTAAAAAAGAGGTATCCAAAAATATAATATGTCAGTTTTTTTTTTTCAGGGAGGGTTTTTCCTTTGACATAGAATCGTATCTCCCAGACTAGCTTTAAATTTGGTGTATAGATGAGGAGGACATTGAACTTGTGACTCTACTTTCCAAGTTCTAGGTATGTAAAGGTTTACCATCATACCTCATTTATGTGATTTGATGATGAAATAAATTTGAAGATGAAATTTATAACTGTGCAGGCCAGATAAGGTCTCCACCAAATGAACTGTATCCCCAGTCCAAGATGGCCTTCTTATATGAATGTGAATTATATAAGATTTGTACTATGTAATTTAATATATAGTTATGTGATAAGGGCCATTGTAAGCAATGTAGATCCTGGTATGAGAGTTATGTAGGGATCTAAGGGGGTGCAGGAAAAACAATACATGTGACACTATATATGTTAACACTTGCTTTCAGTGATGATGACTCTCAATATCCTTGGCATGTAACTCTATCTTAGACCTGTGTATTATATGCCATTTGGTGGTGATGCCAATGTCATCTTGAACCCTTCTCCTGTCTTACTATTACCTTCAGTAAAAATATATGTAGCTCAAACTTGATGATAATACAGAACAATTTTTGAGGTACTCACTAAAGTATATACTTCATAAACTAAGAGTATAATTATCATCTTGATTTCAAAAGTTATTATAATAACTTTTGCCAGGTTTCACTGAATAATCCTGAAATGATCTAGAAGACAGAGCTGGCTGACAATGCTCTCAAGGAATGAGAAGACTCATCAAAGTAGAAAAACTGGGCACATTTTCACATTGCACTAATCATGGGCAAATTACCTTGGAGGACTCCAATGAATTTTTAATATAGAAAAGGGGAAAACATATCTCCAGGCCCATCATAGTTCCACTAGTGAAGGTAGCATGAAAATCTCCTGTGGCTGTCTCATATAACTTTACATGGCGATCATTAGAAGAGACTTTAATGGTAAAGCAAGTTACTCTTTCCATGGACCATATGTTCTTTATCTTTTGTGTTGCAGTTACCAGGTCCATGAAGAGCAGTCCCAAGCTCATATTAGAGATAAATAAGCTCAGAAATGCAGGGGAATTAATAACCATGGGAAAAAATAGGGAGTAGCAATACAAGAGCTCATAAATCAACTGCAATCATGGAGCAAGCAACAATAAAAAGGGCTAGTATTATATACATCACCCTTCTGGAGATAATGTAATAGAGAGGTTAGCATTGTATTGTTCCTGGTAGTATTTGCTATGTGCTTCAATCACCTCAGGAGAGGAGGATTTCAGGATGGCAATAATAGCGAGGAAGATAGGGGTGAAGGATAGTTGAAGAGTCACCCTTGAGGCCACTTTTGTCTTTCTAAGCAGGAACAACACTCTTGTCCACAAATCTGGCTCCCACATGTTCACTGGGAGATCAATGGGGCCAATAATATTGCCTTGCCACAGAATTTTTCTAATTCAGCTGTTCTTACATGGAGCTCATGCTGATCAGGAGAGATTTAATGGCTCCTATATCAGCCTCCTTATAATAAGAGGGAAAATTGTCCATGACTGAAAAGCAGAAGCAAAGATTATAAAGCCCAAGTGGAGACCAAATAGGAAGTATGTATCTGACTCAGATGTCGTGTGGTTAGTGGAAAACTTCCATGGTCTTTTAAGCAGACAGACATAGACAAAGGCTGGAAAGGAAAGAGGAGGTCTCTGCAACAAGACCAAAGAAACACTCAGTACAGATGGCACAACTCACCCCAATGCACTGAGCGGCATGACTTCACACTATGTGGAGGAGAAGGGTTTGCAGGACCAGTTGCCAAACTGAAAGAGAGACTCATTTATGTTGTATACAGCAATGACAGAAACAAGCAAAAATATAAGGCCAAACAATAACTACATCAATAAAAATGAGAACCCTAAACCAGATGTCTCTATAGCCATGCCAAGATCCCAAAATGATAGCATCATATGTTGCTTTTGGGTGGGCACTGATAGTTCCCTTTGGGAGATGGGGTGAGTAGATGCAGAATACATTGGTTCAGACTCTGGGCAATGTGAAACAAGCAAGTTCAGTTTGTTGAGGAAGGGACAAGCCACCAGTGGCAATACCTGCCACCCAGCCAGGGGGAGAGGCTGTGCTTTACTGGCAACTGCTGCTGCAGTGTGGTCCTTTCTTGCTGGTTCAGGTCATCTCACATTAGGACTCCATCTCTGTTGCCAAGACCCTCAGGCATACCCCAATCTGGCTTATGAGGAAGTATCCACTTAGGGGCCCTCATGGCTATGAGGAAGTGCTATGAGCACATGCTTTAAAGCACTGGTTATAATCAGAATTAGCTGAGGCCAGGTTGGTTCCCAGGTCCTTAGAAGCCTCTAGGCCCTATACATCCCACAATATAGCATTGATGTATTCTCTTCTTTCTCTTTCCACCCTAATTACAGACTGATAAAAACCACTTTAATGAAAATACATAAATAAAAAATAAAGAAAAGTGAAATTTATTAAATCACTTCAGGGCTTTCTTTATCTCTGAAAATATGAATTAATTCAATATATTACATATTGCTTAGGTTGAAAGTCCTAAACACAAGGAAGCATTTATATAAGTTTGTACATATCTTTGAAGTATCTGTAACGTTATAGACAGGAAGTAAGTTAGTTTTTGATGTGCTAAGCATTTATTGATTTCTATTATTTTGTTTTCACTGTGGTGGTGTGTATCCTTTTTTGACTGGCTACTGTGTTACTATTTTTCCTTGTGTATTCTCAGATGTAGTTAACATTTTTATATTGAAATTATTTATCTAGCATCTTCTGTAGGAATAGATTCATAGATAAATATTGCTTAAATTTGTTTTTATTGTGGAATGCCTTATTTTCTCAATCTATTGTGATTGAAAGTATTTCTATATGTAGTATTCTACACTGGCATCTGCTGTCTCACAGTTTGCAGAACATCTGTCCAGACACTTCTGGCTTTTAGAGTTTTCATTGAGAAATCAAGTGTTATTCAGTTAGATCTGCTTTAGATGTTACTTAGTTGTCTCCCTTATGGCTTTTAGTATTCTTTCTTGGTTCTGTATGTTTAGTGTTTTGATTATTATGTGCCAAGGGGAACTTACTTTTTGGTCTAGTCTATTTGGTTTTCTATGGGCTTCTTGTACCTTGATAGACATCTCTTTCTTTAGATTGAAAATTTTTTGTGTGTAATTTTGTTGAAAATATTTTCTGTGCCTTTGATCTGCGTCTCTTTTCTCTCTTCTATTCCTGTTATTTTTAGATTTGGTCTTTTCATAATTTCCCAGATTGCCTTATTGTTTGTGTCAGAATATTTTTAGATTTAAGATTTTCTTTACCTAGGTACTCATTTATTTTATTGTATCTTCAATGCCTGAGATTCTCTTTTTCATTTCTTATATTTGTTGATAAGGCTTGTCTCTGACGTTCTTGTTTAAGTTCCGAAATTGTTTTCTAGATTTACCTTAGTTTGGTTTTATTTATTGATTCTGTTTCTACTTTCAGATCTTGAACTGTTTTACTCATTTTCCTCAACTGTTTGTGTATTCATAGATTTATTTAAGGGGGTTATTTATTTACTCTTTAAGGGCAGCTATCATAGTCATAAGGAATATTTAAGGTTTTTTGCTTATGTTTCATATATATTGCAATTCTCAGGGCCTACTGTGGTAGTGTTGCTGGACTCTAGTGGAGATATTGTCAAGTCTCTTATTGATTGTGCTTTTATGCTGGCATCTGGAATTTGGAAGATTATAATTCTAGATGCTAACATCTGATCATGTCTTTGTTGGATGGGTGTTTAGTTTCTTGATTTTTGTTGCTTTCTCTGTTTCTTAGGAGGATGTGGTGGCTATATGTTGTTTGGTAGTGAGTTTTGCTGGGATTTTGACATGACATATAGGAGTTCTGTGTAAAATGTGTTTTAGGCATTGGAAGCTGATTGTTAGGACTAGGCATGGTCTAGGAGGTGGGGCTGAGGAAGTCCATGCAAGGGAGGAAAGCAGAGTCTGCTTAGTCCTCTGAAATGGGGCCAGAGAGTGAGAAGAGGCAACAACTGATAGTATGCTACGGAGCTCAGGATGAGTCTGAGGAACTGGGTTTGGAGGAAGAGTGAAGATCTACAAGTAACTTATCTAATTCTCATGCCTATCTGCTTCTCTGACAGGCTTGGTAGGGAATGTCTGCTAGAGTTAGGGGCTGTGGTAATAGGATGAGTAGAAAGGGAGGCTAGAGGAGAAGCTCCCATTGGAAATGGTAGCAGAGATGGGGGTGTGCAGCAAGTGGTTTCATATGGAATTGGGAGCCAGACTATGGGGATTGCATTTTGAGGAAAGGAAGGAGAGGTGAAAATTTTCAGTCACCCTTCCTACTTTTGTGGCCTTTAGGTTTTCAGGTAATGCCTGCTGGAGTTGGGCCTGGGATAAAGTTGGTCATAAGCTTGTTTGTTTTTTGTTCAAACCACAAGAGGCCCATGGTGACTTATTTGAGGCTTGCAAGCTCCTTAGTGAGAAGTTTGTCTGAATTTATTCCAGCTGACCTTAAGCTCCCTCTTGGTTTTTTTAATCTCTCTTTTCAGATTCTGCAGATGATTCCAAAATGCTTTTTATGCAAGGCAACGTTTTCATCCTCAGCTTCTTTCTGAGTGTGATTATTTACTTGCCTGCAATATTTTCATCTACCCTATCTCAACATACATGCCACAGAATCTGGCCTCTGCACTGGTCTGTGGACAGTGCTATTACATGTGACACAGCTCTCTGACACTTGGGTAGTCTTCCTGGAGTGACCTGAGATTCTGTGCACAGCCCCAGTTGGAAACTTCCAGCAAGCCTGTCATTGATCCTTCCCTTTCAAAGCCTCAAACTGAGGATCCTGCCTTTGCCCTTTGCCTCCTCCTGAAACCAGTACAAGAATGAAACTAACTGTGTTATTGCACGATTTCTCAGTATCAGACACAACTTTCTTTGATCCTGGCTGACCTGCATTATGCTTCATCATGGAGATGAGAAAGGAAAGGTGGAAAGCAGGCAGATAAAGGAGGCTTGCTATTAACATTTTTTTTCCTGCAAGGTTAAGAGTGTTCTCATTCACAAGTCAAAGAAAAAGGCAAAATTTTGTCTTATTTCAATGGTTTCACACAGGAGAAGTTGCAATACTAGATTTTTTTGAGAACATAATCATCCCCATGGCAACAGGGTTCTATCTGTCTTGGTTATTTCATTATTGTATTAAAAAAGACAGGTATGGTTTTTGGTTAGTTTTTGGAAGGTGGCACTTCCTTATTCTAACCCTCCCTACTGATGTCAAATAAAAGGTAAAATGTAAAAGTTAGTGATCAGGGAGCATATCGTTTCAACTCAACATACTCTCTTGCATGTCAGACACAGGGAAACATCCTCTTTTTTTTTTGGTTTTGTTTTGTTTTTTAAGCTTAATTTTGAAGCTTTTCTTTTCTTGCATTCTGATGTGGTAAATGACTGTCTTCTATTTCTATCAGCTTGACACAGTCAGTCAGCCTTCAGATCCCAAATGTGTTTGCAAAGCATCTGTTACATTTACTAACAGAGTGAAACACAATATCTGGCACTTGACAGTGTTTCAGATATTAACTTTGAAGCCTCCCGATTGTGCTCAAATCTGCTGCTAGCCTGAACTCACCTATCTACATTTCAGAAACTTGCTCAAAATCTCCAGCTGGAGCTTTGTCAAGATTTTCCTAAATGCCATCATTAGAATGCCGATGGCAATCCACAGCTAACTTTTCTCCCTTAATACACAATGATGGCATATTACTCTGAAAAGGGAACTAGGTTTACACATACTTGTGGTAGAATGTTCTTTGTATGTTGTAAATAAAAGTAACTGATTTGGCCTATGTACAGCACCGTAGAAGTGGGTGGAGAATCAAAGGCAGCCAGGTAGGAGAAGGAGGGTGGAGTTAAGGCAGTCTCCATCTGACCCCCAAAGGAAAAACATACAGAGATACGGGGCTGAGCCATGGGCTAAGCCACGTGGCGGGAAGATTAATAAAAATGGGTTGATTTAAGATGAAAGAGCTAGCTAGTAATGTGCTTAAGACATGGGCCAAACAGTTTAAAAGATATAAGTGTGTGATTCATTTCTTTGGGGGACAAAAGCCAAGACGCTGGAACCAGGTTCCAACCGCTGCCACACGCACTGGGCACAAACCTCCTGGACCCAAAATGGGATGGATAAAACTTACTACAATACATACTATATTCCACTCTCCCAGAACATAGACATATAGTTATTCCAATCTACCATCCACGCTTGTATACCTGAACTGTGTGATTTACCAGACAGCCATAATGTGATGTCAGATGAATAGAATTAACAGATTAGAAAATAAACAAACTTTAATAGTAAACTTGGGGAGATGATACTTTGTGCTCAGCTAACAGGTTGTTTTAAGTATGGCAAAGAATAAAAAGGAGGTGAGTTTCAAAGCAAAGCTTGTCATCATTTTTATGACTATTTCTTTGCTTTAGGGTTTAAGTGGAGAAAGCAAGAGACAAGGACTTTGTGGCATGGAGCAGCTGCTGGTCATGACGTCATTGAGTGGATGAGCTGTATACACTTGCTTTTTACTACGCTTACATTCCTTTAAGAAAAGAAACTAGAAACAGTCACAGAAAATAAATAGCAGTGTAGAGAGGAGAATCTGGATTAATACAAGTTATATTTCATTTAAAATCACAGTTGATCATAGGGCCACTGGTTGATGGATATACAATAAACTCCTGTACCTAAGGATCAAGGTGTACTGTGGGAGATGGGGCAGAAAGACTCTAAGAGCAAGAGGATGAAGATGTCAGCTGCTAGACAGGGATGTCTATATATGGTAGGGAAGCTGCACTCATAAAATCTCAATAATATGGCTACACCAGTTGGCATGCCAGTATGGATGGAGGAACGTTCACAATCACAAGATCCCATTTCTAGATGAAGAGCTACAGGCAATTGCTGGGTGCTGAGAGAGGAAGAACCAGTCTTCTCCAGGGATCAGCTCCCTCATAGCTTTTCCAATCCCAAACATCTCAAAGCATTTATATATTCAATCAACACTGATGCACTTAGTAGGCTGTATTCATATACTACAGTACACACACACACACACACACACACACACACACACACACACACACGAGACATTCACATAGGCACACACAAAAGAGTAGGTAAACAATTCAATAGAACCCCAAAGATCGAAATGAAAGGGAAAACTTGAAGTTCAATAAGAAGTCTCCTGGTTTTGCTGAGAGGTGGAAGTGTCCAGGACATAGGTATTTGGTTTTAAATATAAGACAATGGAATTTTCTGAATGCTAGATGTCCACTGTTAAAATTGGGGAATTCATAAATGAACCACAACTATATTATCTCACTGACTGAAGGCATGAGTGTAGCAGATTTTGTGTTACATTTTAAATAATTGTCCCACCTATGGGTTTAATAAAAGCTGATTGGTCAAAAGGCAGACAGGAAGTATGGGCAGGCCTACCAGGCTAAGAAAACTCTAAGTACAGGAAGAACAGATATAGATGCCACCACAGAGCCGCCCGAGAGACAGTGCTGATGCCAGGACACACAGAGGAAAGAAAGAAGTTGAAATGCTGCTCTGAGAAAAGGAACTGAGCCACATGGCTGAACATGGGTTAGTGTAAGACTAAACAACTAGCAAGTTATATACCTGAGCCCTAGGTCAATCAGCATAAGAAAAATATATGCCTGTGTTTGATTATTTGAGGCAAAGCAGGGCTGAGAGTGGGGCTAAACTTCTGGGCTAGACCGGAAGGTCCAGCATAGAAACCTTTTACAACACATGATGATGATGATGATGATGATGATGATGAGAGAGAGAGAGAGAGAGAGAGAGAGAGAGAGAGAGAGAGAGAGAGAGAGAGATTATCTTCTTTCTACAGTAAGTGGTCACTGATCATTTTGAATGACTATGGTTCCTCAAATGACTTTTACGTCTCAATCAGGGAAACTGAGGCTCCTAAAGTTGAAATATTTTTCAACGACTTTTATGGAAGCATTCACTTGCTTTAGATGGTTCAAAACAAAGCCACATTTATCCTCAATGTCTTCAGTGGTATTCTTCCTTCACAGAGAACCACAGGGACCTAGAAGAAACTTAACATTGCAAACCGACAGCAAAGTTCTGCAGTTCATCAGATGGAAGGCATCCTCTGGAGTGCTCAGCTGTCATGGGAAAGCAAATGGCATTCACTGCACATTGCTAGGACTTCATGAAATATCTGTGCTGCTGTAAGGCTGTCTCACATCGACAGTTTACACTGTGAACAACAAACTAATTCTAGCAACAGTCCTGATGCCTGGATTTTAATTTTTTACCTCTTTGTATATCTTTGGTGTCAAAAGCTCAATATCTAACTCCTGCTTTCTATCATAATGCATGTTAGCCTAAGGGAACCTTGAATATTGTGGAGGTCTGGCTTGGCTCAGAAGTGTTGGGCTCATAAAATTGCACAATCAACCAATGCTCTTAAAGCTATTGTTTGATGAGCTACAACAGAGGTGAAGAGGAATATTAACTAAGATTTTCTCTATATCTATCTATCTCTGAAGCATTAACTAATCTTTAACAATAAAAGCTCAGCAGTTAAGTATCAGAGTAAGAACCTGAAGATCAGAGAAGCAGGGCCCATCTCACCTCTAGCTGTGCCTTATGACTCCAAGCAAGCTTTATTTGTTAGAACACAATACTCTCTCTCTCTCCTCTTTCTCTCTCCCTCTGTGTGTGTGTGTGTGTGTGTGTGTGTGTGTGGACTTGCTTTTATGAGGGAGATTGCCTCTAGGTCTGTGTGAGACTCATGTCCAGATGGTAGTATTGGATGTTCTTCTTTATCATTCTCTTCCTATTACTCTGAGACAGTGTCTCTCCCTGAACCCTGGAAGTCAGCAAACCCCAGTGTTCCTCTTTTTTTCTGCCCTGCTCAGATGTGAGGTTACAGGAATGCACACAATGCCCAGCTTGTTACATGAATGTTTAGATCTAAATATTCAGTTCCTAGCACCCACCAACATTAGAAACCTATCTGCATTTAACTCCTGCTTCAGAGAATCTGATATCCTCTTCTGGCCTTCACAGGCTCCTGCACACATGCAGTATACATGTGAAGACACAGACATACACATAAATGAAAAGTAATATTAAGTCTTTAAAAATGTTAGGGCAAAGAAATGACTCTGGTTAAGAGCACTTGTTCTTGCAGAGAACCTGGGTTCGGTTCCCAGCACATGCCATAATGTGTGAATTTACAACTGTCTGTAAATTCAGTTTCAGTGTATCTGACTGTAACGGGATTATGCTGGTAATGTTGTAACTATTTGTCCCGCCTATGGATTTAATAAAAAGCTGATTGGCCAAAGGCAAACAGGAAGTGTGGGTGAGGCTACAAGGCTAAAAAAACTTGGGAACATTTCAGAGCAGAGACAGACACCAAACATGGATGATGACACAGAGAGCCGGCAGAGAGAGCTGCTACAGACACAATGAGGAGACGGTAGCAGACACAGAAGAAAGAAGCTGAAATGCTGCTTTGAGAAAAGGTACTGAGCCGCGGGGTTGAACAAGATGGGTTAAGTTCAGAGGATGGAGTTAGCAAATTATATGCCTGGGCCCTAGGTTAATCAGTGTAAAAATAATATATAAGTCTGTGTTTGATTACTTGAGGCTAAATGGGGCTAAGAATGGGATCAAACCTCTGATTCAGGCCTGGAAATTCGGGTCAGAACCTGTTACAACATCTGACTTCCTGCCTCCTCAAGCACGCAGCATCCATGTAATACACAGACTTGGAGGAAAAATACTCATACACAGAAAATAATAATAAATACTTAAGAAAACATTAAACATATCTCTCAGCTGTTGAGTGTACATTTCACATACAGAATTTTCTGAGATGTGAGAAAAACATATTGATGAGAGGAATAAAAGGCCTAAATATAAATGGAGAGAGAAGATGAAGTTTGAACAGAGCATGGAAACTAACATAATAAGCTTTTTACTTATTTCCGAGTTTATATACTGGAATGATGAAATTTCACCAAAGTCTCTACCAGAATTTGGATACAGATAAGGTAATTCAGAAATGTATTTGTAAATGCAAAGTAACTTAAATAGATAAATAAATAGATAAATTAATTTTGAATAAGAAAAAAGTGGAATGACTAACTTTGATACAATATGTTGCTATTGTAATCAAGTCTTATTGACAGAGAGATGAGCACATTGATCATAAGGCATAGCAACAGAGCCTCACAAATGTATCTAGCTGATTTTTTAAAAATATATTTAAAAAATCTTACCTGTATGGTTATCTTGCCTGCATGTATGTCTGTGTACACATGAGTACATGGGGCTTAAAGGTTAGAGGAGGGTATTAGATGCCCTAGAACCCAGGCATTTGTGAATTTCCCTGTGAGTGGTGGGAATGAAACCTTGCCCTTTAGAACTTTCAGTGCTCTTAACTGCTGGACCATAGACACAGTCATCCAGCCTATTTATTTATTTATTTATTTATTTATTTATTTATTTTATAAGGGCAGACTCTTCATGGAGGAGTTATTGCTTTTTTAAATCACATAATACAAATAGACAAGCAAAACAAAACACTGGCTTAAATGTTTATAATAACATGTATGACCCTGAGAAGTAGCTATGGACAACACACAGCCTGCGAAGTGGAGTTTACAGACCACAGATTCTACAAAGGGCAAAAAGCTCATGACTCATAGCTCAACAGGACAAAAGGAAAATGAAGAAATCCTATCGCAAAGTTGATAAAAGACTTAAGGAGACATTCCAGAAGAAAGCTGTTCTGGTATCCACAAGTCACTGGAAAACATCAAACATTGTTTATCATTAAATATAGTATGAATTAAAACACAGTGACATATGACTAGATTTTCTGGCAAAACCACCTCACTAGAGCCAGTGACAACAACATGTGCTGGGAAAAGAAATAAAATTACTAAAGGGAATGGGAGATGCTATAAATGACTCTTGAGAAAGAGGTTCTTTGCATGATAGCTGTGCACCTAACATGTGGCTCAGCAACTGAACATCTTGACATTTATGTTAGAGAAGCACAAATCTGTCTCAAATAAAAATCAGCACACAAATATTTATACCACTTTTAATAGCAAGAAGTTCAAATGACCTAGGTCTTTATTAACAGGTGTAAGGTAAAAAGCTCTCTAGCTTCATTGTACCAGAAATATTCCTAAGGAATACAAAGTAACAAATGATTGGCTTACATAATTATCTATATGAACCCCTTGAGAGTTATATTGCATGACAAAAGCCTATCCAAAAAGGCCATATAAATGTGAATTTGTTTTATGATATATATAAATGACAAGTTGTAAATAAAGAACAGATTTGTGGCAATTAAGCATGAAGTAGGGTTTGGGGCAGAAGAAAGTGAGGATATGAAAGGGAAAAGTGGGTGATCCTTACAGTGATAAAAATTCAGCCTCTTGATTAGATAAGATCAGTCAGTGTCTCGGTTCAATTATATAATAAAGCATCACTGGATGTGACACATGGTGAAAAAAAGCACAAGGTGTGTAAAATTTATCTGTATTATTTTTATAGCTACATGTGAATCTATAATTTTCTTTTAAACATGAAATTAAAAATAAAGAGGGGCTGAAGAGATGGCACAATGGTTAAGGACACTGGCTGCTTATGCTAGGGATCTGAGTTTGATTCCTTGCACTCACATGGCAGTTCACTATCATCTGTAACTCCAATCCTGGGGAAGATAAAGTCCTTCTGACTTTTGTGAGCACAGTATGCACCTGGCATACACATGTATATACAGGTAAAACATTCAAACTCATAAAATAAAAATAAATCCAGTCTTTCTAAAGAAGGAGGAAATGTCCAGTCATCAACTTGTCAATGTTTTATAAGACCAGAGTGATGGTGATCTCAGGTGATCATAGTCAGAATATTCTCAACAGGTATTGTTCATCCTCACCTGTACTTATCTGTAGCTAATATTAATAGATGACCAGAAAGCTGGGATTTTTATGAAGGCTGTAGTACCCAGGTATTTGATCAAATGCTTATATGTATATTTCTTTGAGATATCTTGTAGGTACAAAGCTTATGGCAGTTCACTTAGAGTAAAGCACATTAGCTTCTTTGTTATGGGTGGTCTTGTGTGATAAGTTGAAAGCCATAATATAGAAGGGTGAGATATACTGAAAAAATTAGAAATTTGTCTCCAAATTATCCTTAAATTCAAAGCTGAAAAACTCAAAATTCCTGTTTTCTACCTTGGTGGAACTATCCTGCAGGTTTTTTATTTGCTAGTGAGAAACTGCATGAAGCAATCCTTTCAAATGAATTTCTCTCTCCTTTCCTCTTTCTCACTCCCAAATATACACTCTCATGCTCAGTCTATTGATTCTGGGATTTTAGAGAACTCTGAGAAATACTGAAACCTGTGGTGAGTATTTTGAAAATCAAATGCCTTGAAGTTAGTACCTCATCCCTCACTCACACTGCTAGTTGCATTTTCTGCTATTTTGTTAGGGGCGGTTCCCATCCTAGCAGATGTTCTGATGAGCAAGACATTTGAATTATCTCATTTAATTCTAAGAGAAGGATGTGAAGGATCTGTTGACTGTCAGTCCCTCTATAAGAGTGATATAGGCATGGCTTGCTGTTATTGAAACTTACTGATCATTTTCTCAGCCTTTTCTAAACAGTTCTCCAAGCTCATTGAATATTTTCTTTAGAAAGAGGATAAATACTGTAAATAATCAGAGTTGCAGAACTGGGTGCTCTGGAGAGATGCAGACCTGTTTGGGTGGACTTCAGGTGGTTGCTACAAACAAATAGAAATCCCCTATATATATGTATCTTCAGGGGCTTGTGTTCTTACACATGCTAGAGGTGGGGCCTCATGAGGAAATACATAATTAGCCACAGACCTTTGAAAAGAACCACTGTTAAAGTGAAGGATTCTGTTTCCCAGGGAGAATGAGCTTACACACTGGACTTTAAATCCAAGAGTGCCGATAAGATACATCATTGAAATGCTGAGGATTTCTCTTCCCTAGGAGGTGGCAGAAAAGGTCATGTTTTCATCTATATAAACAAAACGTTGCTAAGAAACATCTTGTTTTCAGACCATCTTGCTCATTGGTTACAAGAAGAGAGATGGTTTGGAAGAGTGGGCAAGAGAACAAAACAATAAGAATTTTATAAATACACACTGAAGAAATCTCCACAGTACTATAAACACTGTCCTTCAAACTGGCTGCTTTGTGCATGGGTGTGAGGAGTAGAGTAAGACATTGTTATAGAAAATATTTCTTGCCTCTTTTGTATTTATATGCAGAGGCAGTTTGCAACCCATAAAAGATTTGGCACACATAATTTATTTGATGAGGTACTACAAAGGGCATGGGTTTTCCAAAATTTAACTTCCATGGTATTTTTTTCTCATCTGTAAAACAAGCCTAATGCTAATCCCAGGATGGCATGGTGATAGCCATGGGCAATAATCATAGATTGAATTTTGAAGTACTTACATTAGACACCATTTCTTAGCACATTGGTACACAGCTTGCTAAACCTCCTAAGGAACCTGGGAAGCAGGGACCATCATTACTTCCCACTTAGAAACATAAGAAGTGGGCCTTAAGGGGGAGGGGAGTTATACAAGGTCATAATTCAATGATTCCTAAAAGCCAAAAGATGTTTCCAGTTAGCTCTGACTCCTAAGTCACATTTCACCAGTATGTCATAGGATGGATCGATAGAGTAATTGGCCAGGAGGTGTTTCTGTCATGCTATGTACATAGGCATGCCCACAGGCATACAGACACAAACACATTTGCATGATATTCAAAGTTAATGGTTAGCAAACTCCTTTCTTTGATCTCTTTAAGTACTAAATAATTGTTCACAAATATAAAAATAAATAAACAGCCAGGATTAAACTTGGAAAATTGCCTAGGTAATTCCTCAGAAAACAAGATTCTCAGGCAATTAAGTCAATCTAAACAATACACAGATAAACAAGGAGAAATCAACTTGACTTTTCACCCATCTGCTTTTGGACAACAAAGCTGAAGAGGTATTCTCTTTTACAAGCTCCGCTCCCAGGAATTTGTGGAGGGTAATACAGGACTCTGCTTCCGGTGGGTCAGGTTACTCCCTGGAGCACTTCTTTGGTTCTTGCCATGCACTAGAACAGTCACATTAGTAATATTTCTGGGTATTGAGAAGGAAGGAAGGTCAAAAAGTCACATCTTTCAGAAACTGAAGGCTTCATTTCATCAGGGGTGTAAGATTATGATACACGCTGTTTATTTCAGAATTTAGCTTACATTTATTGTTTCCAGTTAGGGTAATATGGATAGGAGATAAAGATGACATCCTGGCAGAAACTGATACCTTATCATTTGGAAGAAACATCAGCCTATAGCAAGACCCTATCGGCTTTCTTGTGGTAGATGATAGTTAAATTGGTTGTAGTATCAGTTTTTGTGGCTACTCATTGGTCATTGCCTGAGCACTGTACCAGTTGCAAAGTGTTTTGTGTATGCAGGCATCTGGATAATGCTTCTGTAGCCACATGAAGAACTAAGCTTGATGAGCGCTGACTGCTGACTATAAAGAAGCAGTTGAGCTATACAAGATGGGGACATCTGATGTTCAGTGACTCCTTTGACCTATTCATTCTATTCTATTAAAGGGCATAGAGAAGGATTAATTTGGATCAGAGACATAGTTGATGCTTGTTGTCAAATAAAAAAGATACCAGCTCAGCACAGCATAACTGCCTACCAGAAGAGTAGCAGATGCAAAAGGAGAGGAAGAAAGACAAAGAACCCCATGGGACACAGTAAGAAAACACATGAATAAAAGAATTGTGAAAAGTTTTAATTCTAGACTATTTATGGATTTAGGATGCATATGTTAAATATTAACAATTATCTATAGCCTTTTTTATTTTACTGTAATATATATTTTTAAACCAAAATGAGTTAAATTATGGATGGAATAGTCAGTTTAGTACACTGTGCTGCTCATTATTATTTGGGTTGATGTTCAACTCAATAAATACATGCTTACACATGTACTACAGCACTGTAACTTCATACTCAATAATTCCATCATCTATTAAAATCTTTCCCTATAGGTATGCCCTACTTGAGAAAAGGGACAAAGAATAAGTCATACAGCCAAAAGAATCTATCAGGAACAGCTCAGTTTCACCTTTCCTCTGCCAGAAGGACTCAGGGTTTTTTTTCCTGATTCTGGTCCATCTTTTTCCTGGTTCCTTCCCTCCTTTCCCATTCTTTCTTTGCTGTTTATGTGCTGGTCATTGTTTCTCAATCATATTTATCATGGAAACCTAATATCTCATTGAAACAACACTTAATGATTTGTTAGGTCTACAGTACCACAACTATGCCTAGTTTGACAGAATCTTGAAAAAACCTGAAATGTTGTCTGGTGGAGACCAAATAGAATGAGAGATTAGGGTAGACCTGGATCTCCCAGATGTACTTCATTTTGTTGTATTTGTGACTTGTAAGTAAAATTAGAAGGCTGTTGTAAGTATACAATAAGATAGTACATGCATGTGAGACCCCAAAATGTATGGTTTGTTTGGCTTTTATACTCATAAGATAAGATGGTGCATACATGTGAGTACCCAAAAGTCATGATTTGTTTGGCACACATCTGGAATTCAATGAGTAAAACCTATATAGCTTCTCAAAAAGCATCAAACATTCATAGGGATTTTTTAACTGAACCTCTAGCATGCTACATTATATCTTTGGGGATGATTTCTTCTCTGGAGCATTGTGGCTGAATTGGCCAATTCAAGCATCCAGGATGCTAGTAGCTGATAACTATCCCCTGGTATCTGTAGACTCAGCAGTGGAAGGGACTCAGTGCAGAAGAGAATTGTAAGACATGGACAGACGCTCAGGATGAGACCAAGAGTCACTCTCTGGGGTATACTGAAGCTTAAAAATTAAAAATTGGCCCTCATATGCTTGTGATTAAAAGTCCTTATCCAAGAGGACAATGGAGAATACAGGATAGCATGCAGACTCAATCGTTAATTATTTTACTTGTTCTTTGCTTTCTACTTGTAACCTTAATTTGGCTCTCATCATTTTTAGATATTATCCTATAATGTTCTAACATGGGCTTTTTTTTTTTTATAGCAACAGCAACCAAAAGCAAAGCATCAATAACTATCCTTTAAAATGTTTAGAGAAAAATTCATTCAGGATGTGCTGAGTGCTCATTAAGACCCCTCAAGACAAAAAAAGACATCATATTCATTGATTCAACAGGGATGAAACAGTATGTATTGATTAATTACTATATCAGGCACTATCCCAAATTCTAAAAACACTAGGATAAATTACATAACCATTGACTCTCGGCCTTTTTTGAGCTTCAGAGGAGATTGCAAACAATTGCAATATAGTGAAGTGCTGTTAGCAAAGAACTTAAGCATGAAAAAAGATTATATTTCTTACTCAGGGCTGATTTTATATCAACTGGGACATTGGGTAACACAGGTTGTCACCACTATAACCCTAGAATCTTGCCATATTTTCATGTGCATAAGGCACAACATAGCCAGTTCTATCCATCAAATAACCATTTCAAAATGTAGCAAAGTAGAGACATCTCACAGAGTTGTAATGGGCCAAGGGATGACCTCGTGCAGGAAGTGATACTTTGAGAGCTGGCAAGCAGGCAACAACAGTATGTAAAATTTAACAATATGGGAAGGTTGTAGTAACAATGGTAAGAAAGAACCAGAAAAGGGTGAAAATAGAAAGTGAGAATCCAGAGAGCCAGCAATCTTTCAAAAAGCTTGTCTGGAGTGATTTTGGCGGCACCCACTTTTAGTCCCAATATTTGGGATGCTGCGCCAGGCATATAAATAACTCCCAAATGCAGATCTACTGATGCTGAATGTAGATGACTGGTTTCTGATAGGACAAGGGGATATTTGGATTAGAGATATGAGGGGTTACTATGGATGGGTATGTCTTCAGGGTGGCAGTGAGCACTCTCTACACCTTGTGAACATTGCAGAAATGCATGACTATACTAAAACCTGTGAAAACTTGATTATGTGCTGAGTTATATTTCAATGAAGCTCCTTTAAAAATACAATGAGAAGGTGGGATAGAGGCAAACATGATTTATCTAAGAGGAGGTATGGTGTGTTTGGGGTAATGGCAGAATAGAGGGAGGAATTATTTAACAGGTTCATGGAAGTTTAAGACACAGGAAGGAAGTGAAGGCAGCACTAATGATCTGATTTTTATTTGTGAAATAAAAACCAATGACAGATGATCCAGTGAGCATAAAAAAGTGTAAAATGGGAGACTTGAAGGTTCACATTACTTGGAAACAAGAAAAAAGGAGGTGAGTGATGAATAAAGAATCAATGTTCCTACTCTTAGCACCTAGAGGCTAACAGGACTTGCAGAATGTGACAACACTGGGTAGTCTATCAGGTTGTTACTACTACTAGAATTGACAGAGATGACATTCAAAAAAAAAGAAATATGAATTCTTGGACTCAGGTTTTCTTAGAAAAGATCCCTTAATGGACAGTAAGAGGGAGGCATATACTAAAGACAAGATCAAGGTCATAGTGCAGTTCTACCAATATAACCCAATTCAGTATAAGAAGAGGGAAGTGAATGATGAAATTCCATTTGAACACTAGGCCTCTTGTGTCCCTACCACAGAACACATATGCTTGACAGTTTAGATTGATGTCATGTATTGCAATGGTGAAATCTGTGTGTTCATTATGCTATTTAATAAAGACATCCTAGTGTACTCATGTTGTTCTAACAAAACACAATAAACAGACACCAGAGAGCCACCAGAGAGAGCTGTCACAGACATGATGAGGAGATGGCGGCAGACACAGAGGAAAGAAGCTGAAATGTTGCTATGAGAAATGGTACCAAGCTGCGTGGATGAACAAGATGGGTTAATTCAGATGAAGGAGTTAGGAAGTTATATACCTGGGCCCTAGGTCAATCAGCATAAAAAACAAACAAAAAACTCAATAAACTCCATTATTTGTAAATGACACAAATTTATTGTTTTATATTTCTGGAGAACAGACACCCAGTTCTGACAGTTTTGCCTGAATCACTGATTAATGTTTCTTGCTGGTTTCTTACTTGATGGTAGGAATAAATAAGATTTCTGATGTCTTTTCTAAAGGGTAATGATTCCATTCCTAAAAGCACTGTCCTCATGATAGTACCATCTTTTTATGGTCTCTGTCTTGCCCTGGTCACAAGCCCCACCAAAGATATCACCAGAGATGGTGTTTTCTTTCCAAAATGCAAAAGCAAGGTTTATTGAAAAAACACAAGTGGTGATAAGGACATTGGTCCAACGCACAGGCGTGGCAGTGATCAGAGGAGGTACCTGCTCCTTTGTAAGCTGGGTTTTAAAGGCAAAAATCACAAGATTACACATCAATTGGGGTCTTAGTAGGGATACACTTCTGATTAGGACATCTTTTGGGGGAATTTTAGATTTCCTCTGTTATCTTAGCCAGCTGTTTGCCAAGCCCTTTTCTTTCCACTACCTCCTGGGTTGGGTCATTCCAGGACATTCCATGGATAATTAACTGCTATCAGTTCCTGGGCTACCTCTCCTGTTTGTACTTTGTCCCTGTCCCAAAACTAGAGTTAAAAATTTTTGCTCAAAAATGGAGGTGCTTCTCTAGTTCTTCAGTATCATGTCTGCATATCACCTTATTGATGATTAGGTTTCAACATATACATTTTGCAGAGTGAATACTTAGACCACAACTAGTAATTTTAGGTTTGTTTTAGATATGCTATTGTTCATTCACATTGTGAAATATAGAATAGATCCCATCCCCTTATTCATGTGTACCTCCTCTGTTAATTCCTATAATACCCAGTCTTGCCCACAGTGAACATTAATAAATGAAATGTCAGTTTTCTTAAGCAGAGATGAATCAAGATCAGAATTTGGTAGCCTATCACTTCTATTCATTAAGCAAATATATCTCTTCAGGTTGGATTTTATGGATTAGAAAAAATAATTTAATGACTTGAGTCTGAGTTGTTATGATTTATTACATATTTAATAAAACCTGAAATATCAGAGATAGCACACAGTCAAATTCTAGACAGATAGCTCAGGAATTTCTTGATCCTTGACTACAAGGACAAACAGCTGAGATAAAACACACACATCTTTAATCCCAACACAAAGAAAGCCTGGAGTGGTGGCCTACTTCCTTAATCCCATAACTTCAGAGACAGTACTTCTTCTGTTTCTGTGAGATCAAGACTAGCTATGAAATAGAGTAGTTCATACCTTTAATCCTAACCTGGATGGGATACACTGACAAGAGGGAATATAAGGCCTCATAGGAACCCAGCAGAGACAGAAGTGACAAGGTTTGAGAATGAGGAACTTGCAGGCCAGCTGGGTGAGTATTGACTGTGGTGCTTCCTCTCTGTTATTTCAGCCTTCCCCTGATATTTGGCTCTGAGTCTCTTTTCATACAATCCAAATTTGTGCAAAGACAAGGACCCCTTAACCTTTCTTGTAAGATAAGCTGTCTGTCTGTCTGGACTTTCATGTAGTTTTGGGTGTTTTCTGAAAGGACTGCTACTCAGAAGCCTGGTCTGCCACCTCCTTTTCTTCCTGGCCACTGTTTTTTCATGACTTCTCTTTTGGGATGCATCATTACTTAAAGCAAACATAATGCCACAACTCTCCCCTATTTAAAATACAATAAAAGGAATTGACATTCACCCTTAAGACACTCATCAATTGAACAAGTCCAAGCTGAGTGCTTGATAGGTCATTGGACTCCCCTCAAGGCCTTTATCTCTCTGTGGTAATTGATACACAGTTGTTCTTGGCCCAGGACCAGGTCTTGAGGTGCAGCCAAAAAAACGGAAATCAAAAAGTGAGGCTCTGTTAATGAGGTGAGCTATTAAACTCTATATCCTTGTCTACTTCTCTGATTTGTTACATTGTTAGAATTAAATAGAAACTTTAGATTTGGAAAGGAACAGTTCAAGCCTGAGCAGGGGCTTCCTTGGTGAATCCTGTCATAACCATCATTTTTCTTTCATTCTATGGAAAGAAAAGATGACTGCCAGTTTCAGCAATGGGGAAGACTTGGGAAGCATAGTGGGGACAGGAATAGATGAAGATATTGGTGCCTGAGGAACAATTGATGGTCGTAAATCCAGGTAACATGCTTGGTCTCCAAAAGGGAGTGAGGACATGTAGGAATCAAATATAGTCAAGAAGACAAAAATATCATTGTGTCATTTGTTATCTACTGTTGGGGTGCACTATTTGCACTAAACACTAGGCTTATTTCCTTAGTTACAGAAATATCCTGTTGGTACAATGCAACAATATAGTAGACATATATCTTCCTGAGCTGGGTGTTTGTGATGTGGGATATCTTTATGCTGTGAATAAAGGACTGTTTTTGCCTATGTCAGACATCTTAAAAGTAGGTGGAGAAATCCTAGTGTAGGGAGGAGGATGGAGTTAGAAGAGACACTATCCAGCCTCCCATGAAGCAACATGTGATGAAATAGGTAAGCCATGAGCCACACGGCAGGACAGACTAATGGAAACAGGTTGAATTAATATAAAAGCGCTAACTAGCAATATGTCTGAGCCATAGGCCAAACACATGAAATTAATGTAAATATCTGAGTCATTTGGGGAGGGGGGCTAAGCTGCAGGGGGCAGATCCAGACCATGGGGCTAACTTGAACCAGAAACCTCTTTCTACAGTGTGTGTTGGGGGGGAGGGGAAGGGCATGGGCATATGTGTCTGTGTCAGTCAGATGACAACTTTGAGAGTAAATTTTCTCCCTTTACTATGATTTTCACAACTCTGACTTGAGTCCTCAGCCTTGTTGGGCAAATGTTTCTAACCTGCTAAGCCATTTCACTGGCCCTTCCTAGGCACTTAAAATAACTGATGCTAGGCTGAAGAGATGGCTCAGTGTTTATCAGAACTGGCCTTTCTGAGAGAGAACATGGGTTCCATTTCCAGCACCCATGTGGTTGCTCACAAATATCTGCAATTCCACTCCCGGGATTTCTTCTGCTCTATTCTGTTCTTTGCAGGAACTAGGTACATACATGGTATGAGTACATACATGCAGGCAAACACCCATGCCAGTGAAATTGCAAAAGAAATATTTATAATGACTGATAATACTGTGCTTGCTTGTCGATGTGTTTGTACATTAGCAGGTTGAAGTTATTCATATGGAATAAAGTAGGTAAAACTCATGGTTTTTATTTTCATTTGAGATGGGGTCTCACTATTTAGTCCTAGCTGGCCTTGAACTTGCTATGTAGATCCAGCTATCTCCGCCTTTATAGTGCTGTAATTAAAGGCATGCACCACCTTGTCTGACCAGACAAAACTCTTCATAAATAACAAAGCAATACAGTTCTGTATGGGATTATTATTTTTTAATTGAATATCCTCTCTCAGTTCTTAGCTTTTGCTAAGACACCCTCTGTGTCCTTATTCTCAGCTAACTGTCATAACCCTCTCTGATGTGTTAACTAAGAATAGCTGGAGGTGAGATCTTTCCCTGGGGTGTCTGGGTAGAGAGTCTCATATTTATGTAATTATAATTATTATTCATTAAAGTAATGAAAGTAATATTTGCTCATTAGAAAAATATAAAATAATAAAGAAAATAAAATTAGAAGTGAGCCTTCTACACCGAGAAAAACATCTTTATGCCATTACTTGCAGCTCTTTATTGTAGACACTAGAATATAAAATTCATTTCACACATTGTGATCACCCTGCATATTAGTTTTGATATTGCTTTTTCATTTGAGATTACAAGAAGAGAATTTTATCTCATGATTAAGTATTCTTCACAAACCACTTTCATGGTTTCATAAGGGTTTATTATGTGAACATAAATCATTTAAAAATCATTATATTTGTGAATACTTTTATTGTCCTTACATTATTTTTAATCTAATTAACATTATTTTCACAAAGCACTTGGTTTTGTTTTCTTGAATTTCTACTTTTCTCATTTAGGTTCCTGCCTGAAAAGGATATTTTTAGGAAACAGTTTGGCAATATTATAAAATTTTGATAGAATATCCTAGAACAGTAGTTCTCAATGTGTGGATTATAACCCTAAGGCATAGAAAAACACAGATATTTACATTATGATTTATAACAGAAGCAAAATTTCAGTCATGAATTAGCAATGAAAATAATTTTATGGTTGGAGTCACCAGAACCAGAAGAGTTGTATTAAAGGGCCACAATATTAGGAAGGTTAAGAACCATTGCTCTAAAAGGTGTGAAATAATTAATATAGAATATAAAACATTAGACGTTATGTGGAGAGCAGTGATAGAGGGCATGTGTGTTAATGAAAGCCTCACATACCCATCTATTCACATCTTACATAGCAAAGAAGGCATATGTAGCATCGTTAGCACTGGGACTAATTTAACATTTTGTGTGTTAGTGAGGCTGTATGGTCTTAGTGAGGCTATAAGCTGTCACAGCGTATACCTCACATGAACAAAACAGCAAGACTACTTGGCTTGTTTGTCCACACACCAACTGTACCTTTCTAAAGTTCCCATGCTTGCACTTCTGAGAGAGAGCACATGAACTTGTGCTATTTCCTTTTGGCACTTTGAGCTCTATCGTTTCAGACTTACAATTCCTAAAGGTGACAAAATATGGTACTTGATTGTTATAATTATCTCTGGCTAGATTTAGAAGTAAAATTTTATCAGAATAAGGGCATTTTTGAAGATTTTCCTTTGAGTATCATGCCACTGTTTAAATATTACCTTTAGATTTTTCAGTTTTCCTAGGTTAAAACACTTAACTTTCTCCCTGTGAATTCCTTAACCACCCATACCTCCCCCACATATTTAAGAAATATAAACCAAAGTAAGTACAGATGAGGAGAATGAGAATATTGGTATTTTGACCTGTTATATATTTTCAGATGACTACATTTAGTTTCCTGTTGGACTGTGATCTGATTAAGTTTTTCCTTTCCAGGGGCCAGCTATGCTAATTAATTTTGCTTTTATTATTAATATATATGTAAAAATATTGATAATTTGAGAACTACATGTCTCATACAATGTAGTAGCAATTGTCTTTCTACAGAATATATTGCAAATAAAATGTTTGTTTTTCTATATTGTTTTAGCCACTATTACTTAGATTTGAAAAGAGTTTGTCTTACTATGTATACTATTAACAGCCATATTTTTAAGGGGTTATTTATTTTTTAATTGCGTGTGTGTGTGTGTGTGTGTGTGTGTGTGTGTGCATATGAGTAAAAGTGCCCATGCAGGCCATAAGAGAGTGTCACAGCCCCTAGAACTGGAGTTATGAAGAGTGGTGAGTCGCAATTGGGTGCTGGGAACTGAACTCTGGTCCTATAGAACAACTAGTTCTCTTAATAGCTGAGCTATCTCTCCAGCCCCCTAACAATTTTATCTTGTTTTAGTCAGAAACAATGCGATTTTTTTTCTTTTACATTTTTTTTTTTTTACTGTTAGATTTTAGGTTGATGCATGGGAATGTCAACCATATAAACTTGAAGCAATAGAGAGCCCAAATACATCAGCAATTCATTCTGCTTCTATAGGTACACAGTAGCTTCAATTGTGTATTCCTGTACATTTATGTTACTCAGTTTTATAATCCAGGTTATTTATTAAATTTTCATTTTCATTTTTATTTTTGGCCAGTATTAGTGCTTAGAGTATGGCAGGAGGATCACAGAGGTCAGTCATGTGAAGATCCAGGAGCCATGTCTGAATTCAAGGTGTGGCTCAAATTAGAAATACTGAGTCTCATGCCCATAGTGAACACAATGGGCTACAATCAAAGCGTACAATGTGACAAATCTAAGGCAGGCAAGAGACAGTAGGTGGCGGGGGAGGGGTATATCATGAGTAAAAGTAAAGTCTAAACTTTCCGTAGTTGTAATAAATATGCTACAACTGAGGAGAGTCAGGGAAACATTCAAACCTCCCTTCCTTTGCTGTATCTTACATTGGAAAAGTCTTGGAATACTGACTTGTGAAGCACCACTATTTGAAGGTCTTCAGCTGGTTTCTCTGATTCTTAGATCCTACACCCCATATTTGTATGTTTTTCCATTTTCTCTTCAGGTTGTTCACCTTTGATCTTGGCCAGGACCTGTGAAACCATGCTATGGTTTCTATGAAGTCGTGCTAAATGTAAGGGTTTTAATGTATCAAACATATTCTTATTTATTTATTTTTATCAAACTCTTCCCAGAAAGAGCTTGAATAAAAGATTTTTAAAATATGCAAATGACATGGAAAATTTGCATAAAGATCCATGTTGTAAAATATTTTTGCTTTTTTTAGTTCATAAAATTTCTATTACAACTACACAAGCTTATCCTTTTAGCATAAACCAAACACTACTGGTTGTGAGCAGATTTGGTCTCATGGTGGGCTGAAATTGACTCATCGCCTAGGTTATAAATTGCTGACCCCTCTATTAGTGTGTGGAAGATTTCCAGAAGAGATTAGTTTTGTTAAAGCAATGTGAGAACTGAGAGAATGCCATATATTTGGAAGCCTTCCAGGAAGACTTCAAATACATGGACCAAATGTTTCTAGTAATGTCTTCTCAGCATTTCCTTTTATTAACAAATTGCATGGCTCCTTAATAAGAGAAACTAAGGCATAGATTCCAGGCATATTCAGGAATGTATACATATCTTCAGTTCTATAAGATTTAGTGTGCTCCCCTGCCTGGAGACTCTCACATGTCTTCTGTCTCTTCAGTTCTCTTCCATTCTTGTTGCGTGATGTATTCTTTTCCATCTTTCATGTGACAGCCTCCGCTGGAACTCCTTCACTGATTAAGTTATTCAGGAATCTGGTTTATGAATTTTTGTGACAATACATCTTTTCTACCTCCTCTGCTACCTGAGAGTCTAGGGAAGCAAAAAAGTTTGCACCCTGTGGACAAGAGCTGGCATTTTAAAACATTTAGTAAAACAGTTACTATATGACTTTCTTGAAAATACCACAGAGAGTAATAAGTACAATTTGTGAGTCTGGGATACTGAGGTGCAGTAAATGTGAACTTGATGACTGTTGGATGGAGGTGATTAGTAGCTGAAACTATGAATGTCCATCATAGAAGGTGTGAAATTCTATCTGGAGTATCTGAGTAACCTTAGCATAGTCTGTTACTACCCTCTTCCAATTTCTTTGTCTCAAATATGAATATATCTCATTATCATATCTTTCAAAGTCCTGGATTAAATAGTTTCCGTTTCAGAGATCGTGATGTGTAAGATCACCTAAACAAATACTATTTTTATATTTGTTCTCATTGTAAAGGACTGTAATCTCATGAACTATTAGATAAAATAAGCTTCATATGAGTGAAATTATATTATTAAAGAATAAAATCCCAGTTAAGTAGTTCCATTTAACAGTATTTATCATCTGCTATGAACAGCAACTTTTATGTCACCTATTGAGACTGTATTTTAAAAGGAGTTTAGGATTTGGTGAAGTTTGTAAACTTTGGGTGGAAAATCTGATAATTAAACTAAATGATAAGTGTAAGGTAAGGGAGTATATAGCAAAATGCTGGACTCTCTTTACAAAGTTGAATATTCCAGAAATCCAGTGTTATTTTGTCAAGAATCTGAATGTCTCTTTGCATGTTTTCTGGGATGAAGAGGGCAATAATTCACTTAACTCCTCTGTTGTCCAGTTCTTTACCTGGGAGTGATGATAATAAGAATCCTATCTTTTAAGGTTGACTGGATATCAGTCCGATAAGAGAAGATCTCGTGGTCTTAAAGGGTTCTAAGTGATACTTACCACAAGTGTCAAGGTGGAGCTTATGAAACAAACAACTGTAAATGGAAAAAAAAAAAAGCTTGTCTAGTAACAGCAGGAAAACAAATTATTTTAGAACAATCACTGTACAAACATATTACTTAGTATGCCAATCACCATGAAAATACTTGATTACAAATATACACATATCCACAGTAAACTGAAGCCCTTAGTTAAATGGAACTATTGCTCCTACTATTCTTTTGAGAATGAAGAAAATTACCAAAAAGCAAATGGCTAACAGGGAATCAAATGTCTCCATGTTATACTTTCCAGACAGCACACATTCACATTAATCTCTCTGTCTATTTCACTTAGGTGGCTTTTTTTTTTGATATACACAGTTACTATATTTAAAATGAGGACCCTAAGGTAACACAAAAACATTACCAATGAACATGTTTTATGTGTAGCAGAGACAGGGAACTGAGTGGCCATTTTCAACTCAGAAATTTGAATAACAAAGCCTGCAACAAATATGTTAATCATTATGTTTTTGAAAACAAAGTTCACTTTGATTTAACAATACTGAGAACTTTAGGGAATACATTCAACAGCAGATTGATCTCAGATAGCTGGGGAAAACAAAAAGAAACCTGTATCACTTGATCCCAAAATAGATGTTGACTCTCACACTAGTCAGTTGTTAAAATACATAATTTTGGTCAGGAGAGATGGTCCAGTGGGTGAAATGTTTGCCACACAAACATGAGGACCTGAACCCCACCCCTAGGACATATTAAAAAAATACACCAGGAATGGAGGTATGCAATTGTGATCCTAGCACACATGCAGCTGTGCCATAGAGCACTCCTGAACTGAAAGCGCAGCCTACATAGTCTAACTTGGGAACTCAAAGATGCTGAGAGACCATGTCTGAAGAAATAAGGCATTTAGTGCTTAAAGAATGATATCTATAGTTGACTCCTGGCCTCCACAAGGATGAAACACATACACAGGCATGTATGATCATGCCTATGCAGCAGGTGTATATGCACACACACACACACACACACACACACACACACACACACACACACCTGAATGTTATGAAAAATATAATCATTTAAATAAGCTAATTATAGTATTTAGATAACATAATTGTTAGACTGACTAGTGAAAGATAAAGCAATTCTGAAATAGTAAATAACCCAATTCAAAGACCTAACTGATTTGTTATCTACTTATTGCTCATTGATTGTTTCATTCCATGTTGTGCTTGTGCCATCCCTTGTAATGAGACATTGCTATTATATTGGAAAGTGTTAGTGTGTGTGTGTGTGTTATATAAGACATATATTTATAGCAAAGTATCCCAAAGTTGACAACTTCATTATTGAGTTAATATTTACTGAATTTAATTTCATGGTGACATTGCCAGTAGTCACTCCAGCAGGTGGCTCCCTAGTACTGCCTACTGATTTATGACTCTGTGTTTAAAGGTTTGTCAGCACAAGTAATAAAAATTCAAATGTAGAACGGTAAATGTGCTGGAGTTCCCCTGCCTCTCAGTTTCTAATGAACCACAGCCCCAATGCCAAGTTGCCACATGGCTTCACTGTTGATATGGTCTCTGGATTTATAAAGCGAACTACACATAGGAGTCTGTTAACAATTCAACAAAATTAGAATTAAATAGTTACCTTTGTGATTGTTTGAGGGAGACTTAATTGACATTACGTGTTACATAAATAGGGATAATAAATGGCCTGGGGATTGTTTCCCTCCTGGTTGTTTATTCAAGGAGTAGCATTTCTTTCAGTGTTTTTCAGCCTGGCTAGAAATCATTAGCTGGAAAGAGAAATGAGGGAATTTGAACTGTAAGAGTGAATGCTTTCTATTTTTTCCTTTGATGAACAATTTTCTGTCACTCTTTCAAGTCCTGTAATAAAGACACCTGCAGATCATAGGAAGCACTTGTATTCTGGCAGTTTTCTCATTAGACCATGAGAGAAAGTGTACTAAGATAGTCAGAGAGACAGAGATAAACGTTTCATTTCAAGGCCCAGCAATTATTCATTGTACAACCAGGGGCAACTTACTGAGTAAGGGGTTTCATCTGCAAAATGAACCTATATAGGGCACCCTAAATGGCTGTGGGTGACCAGAGACATTTCTATAACATGCTTGGCTATGTTAGCTGCTCCACACTTTATTGAGGTGATACTTGGTGCTCTAAAGCTTGCCTGGAGATCAGAGGACAGAACTAGCCACTAATTAATCATGGAGGTCAGTCAGTGGTGGAGCATACCTTTAATCTTAGCACTTGGGAGGAGGAAATAGGAAGTGATACAGCTAGGCAGTGGGAGAAAATGATAAGGTAGGGTGGAGACAGAAGTTCAGCCCTTCTCAGCTGAGGAGTTGGTGAGTGAGGTAAGAGGTGTTTGTGTGGCTGTGTGGCTGCTCCTTTATCTCTCTGATATTTTAGCTTTTACCCCACATCTGGCTCCTGGTTTTTATTATTAAGACCAATTAGAATTCATGCTACACTTTATAGTTAACATTCCCATAAATGTTTAATTCTTATCATAATCCCATTGTCCTGCAAGCTATTGCTGTTTTTAAAGAGCTTTGAAATATGGAGAACCACAGATGATTTATTTCATTCAGTGATGAGAAAATTTTCAGAACACTTAGAAGACTCACTCTAGGAATAGTTTATCGGAGAAGCCTTACAGCTCCTCTTATTGTCCCCCTTATTATCTTCCTGTTCTTATAAGTCTGCAAACATTCATGCTTTTGTTTTCACTCAAAGGCCTAAATCCCTCATTCTGTTTCCTTATCTCCTCTTCCTCCCATTTCATCCCTCCCTCCTTCCCTCCCTTCCTCCCTTCCTTCTTCCTTCCCTTCCTACCCTTCCCTTTATCCTTCCAGTCTTTCCCCCCATCAGTTTCTAATAACCACAGAGCTACTTAAAACAAAAACAAAAAACTTAACTTTCTCTTTTGTGTTAACTATTAGCACATCAGTTTCCCAGATGGGGAGACAAATTGATAGAAACCTTACATTTTTATAGGCTAATGTTGTATCAAGACAGAATTCACTGTTGAAAATTTTAGATGTTTTGAGACAGGGTCCCTCCCTGGCTTGGTTCTCACTGACTAGGCTAATCTGGCAGCCCAGGAAGCCATAGGGATACACTTGTCTTCATCTCCCCAGCACAAGTTAAGAACACTAGCTACAATAGCTGGAGGTTTACACTGTTCCTGGGACTTGAACTCAGATCCTCCTGTTTGCAATATAGGCAAGTTACTGAGTGAGCCATCTCCCCAACCCCATTTTTTTACTTTCTAAAGTAATTTTAATCAGTAAGTTTAAAATTGACATGGCAAAGCAAATGTATTTTGTTACTTTCGACGTTAGATTCAAGAAAATTCTTTTGTGAAGATTTTCTATCATGGAAAAATTAGAATCTTAAAAAATTAGAAAGGGAGGTGAAACAACACATATATGTCCCCTTCCAGTATCTTTCAACATCTTACCCATATTTTATTTGTATTTACTATGGTTGAAATGGGGTCATGTATACTTTTCTTGTTGAGAAGAGCAATTCAGTGTGGAATTCAGCTCATGGTCAATGACCTTAAAGTCAATTAAAATTTATCGCATATGTTTTCAGACTATTCATAGTCATTTTTTGGGATCTCTAATGACTCCTTTTCATAGTATATTGCTGCCAGGCTTAGATTCACCCAGAAAAGATAATTGAGTGCTGTGTTTTATATCAAAGTGATCAGACTCTGCCTATCTGGTTAATCCTATGTGTTCTGTTTCTTCAAATGTCACAGGCTCCTCAGATCAAATTTCTTTTACATGGAAATGCTGCATTGTTAATGCAAGGTAATGCATGTTTTCAGCAGATAGCATATTTTCTTAGAAAATTTCCCAGAGCTATTAGTTCATGTTGAATGAAAGCCGCTTCTTCTGTGTAGAACTAATACAATATGCAAAGGGGTAATTTACATTTTGTTGTTCTTAACATTAACTATTTCTTCTATCACTGAATGTTTTTTATTGAAGCATTTACTTACTCTTTCTGCTTCTTGGTACAGTGGAAGAAAACTTAAAGAGACAATACTGTTTTCTGTGCCTAAGTCCGATAATCTTTCTTGCTCTTCTGAAGGCGAAAGAGTTAAACTAGACTTGAGTCTTAGGGCTGTCATATTTTTCTGGGTTGAAAAATCTTCATCCTTTGGGATAAAATTTTTGTCTTCATGGCATTGGAGTTCATGATCATGGCCTTCTGACAAAGCACATTCCCAGCTTGGAATTTTGGAGAGGCCCAGGGATGGTGGTCCTCGGGAAAGTGGTAGAATGGTTGTTCTCATTGCTTATGAATAAAAAATGATGTACTCTTTAATCTAAAAAACTGTAATCATGGAGCTAGAGAGGCATCTTTATGGATAAAATGCTTGACCCGCAAGAATGAGGACTGGAGTTTGACTCCCCTGAACCCATGAAAACATGAGTGGGTGTGGTGGCTTATTATAATCTAGAGCTCAAAGGCAGAGGCAAAGCATCCAAGGAACAAGCAACCTGTACTCAGAGGGGGAGTTAGGAGTTTGGGTTCTACCAAAAATTCTTGTTTCAATAAAGGAAGGTAGTGAAGTGGGAAGGAAGGAGGCCCTTGATTTCAGTCTCTGACCTTCATATGCACATATATGCATGCATGTGCACACACATACATTTAAACACATGTACATTCCCACCCCACTCTAGAAAAATGAAGAACATTATAGCATTGCTAAAACCAAAGCAAAAATCCACCAAAAATTATACTCAGGATGAAATTGCTATAATTGGATACTTTACGTTTTATTTGAGTACTCTTATAATTTCTCCAGTAACTTTGCTTTGTTAAAGATAACTGGTATAAAACAAAATACTAATATTTGTTTCAAAAAGTTATACTTAAGTTTTTGATGGATATTTGCTTCTGTGTAATGAAAGGTAATTGGTCTGAGTTCATGGTTAGGATGCTGTTGAAATATTTTTATTTTCTTTTTCAATATCAAAGTTATACTCAAAGTTTATTTACTTTTAAAAATTAAAAATATAATTATATCATTTTCCCTTTTCTTTCTTTAACTCCTTCCATTACCCTTTTCACTGTCATTTGTTTGCACACACACACACACACACACACACACACACACACACACACACACACACGGGGCCAGAGGGAGAGAGGGTGAGAGGGAGGAAGGAAGGAAGGGAGAGAGTGGGGCATGAATAAATAAATACAACCTACTGTGTCCATTAATTGTGCTTTCATGTATGATTTCAGAGATAACCAGTTGATATTGGATAACCAATTAGGAGCTTCCTCATTGGCAAAGACTGATTCTCCTGATTTTGGCAGTCCTTAGTTGTCTGTAATTTTTTTGTCTAGGGGTGAGGCCTTGCACAGTTTTCTTTTTCACACCAGTGTGTCTATTCCTGTTGCCTTTGTTTATGTTTCATATGTTTTAATTCTAGATAACTAAAGACTTCTAAAGAAATGAAAAGAAGTAAAATGAAGAAATCTGTAGTTGAAAGATTCCTGACCTATTCTGGTTCTGAGGTCCAAATGTGCAGTTCCACAGCTGCTTATTTCCAAATAATCACATAAAAGCTTATATTAATTACAAGCTGTTTGACTTATGGCTCAGGTATATTATTATCTAACTATTATATTTTAAGTGAACTCATATTTCTTATTTATGTTTATCCATGTGGCTTAATACCTTTTCTCAGCAGCATTCTCATCATCCTTCTATGTCTTCTGGCATCTCCCTCTGACTCTGCCATTCTTTGCCTTTATCTATGCTTGGATTGCCCACCTACCTCTAATCTGCCTTGTTATAGGCCAAAACAGCTTCTTTATTAACCAGTGATAATAAAGAATATTCACACTGTACAGAAAGACATTCCACATCAAAAATCCAATCTCAAATATTCTATATCTTCTGCCAATAAGAAATTTATACATATTTATCATACACATACATTTTATTTACTATGTTCAATATTTTTAATAATTTGCTATCTTATTTTAAATATTTTTGAAGTCCTCTTTTGATGAATTCTAGTGAGACGGTAATGGATTCACTTTATAGTAACATTTTGATTTCTTCTTGAATGTGTATTTGGTTTCTTCAATATCTATCCCCTCCAGATAGAAGATATCAAATAATATATAACTCTAAAAATAAAAAGTACAAAATCATTATTGTAATATAGAGGCAAAAACCTGAAATTGGATATTAAGTGAGTAACAAAATCTTTATGTCATTTCTACTGTCAAATTCTGAGCTTCCTAATGTAAAATATTGTTGGGGGCTATGTGATCATACTGTGAGACCCAAGTTTGCATTTGCATTAATTAAATAAAATTAATCTTAGGACAGGAGGCTGTGTTAGCAACTAGTTAACATAATGTAATCGTAGAGCATCAGAGGGTATCAAGAACAGATAGAGAGACTCAGGATGTAGTAGGGAGGGAGAGTGGCTTAAGTCTTTAGGGTTTGGTGAACTGGAAGCACCAGCAAGGAGTTAAGGTTAATTAGTTGGGGCCTTGCCTTTCTGAGCTAGCAGCTTTTTACTCCAGACTTATTCACATTTACTTATGAATCTTGAGTCTTATTTATAAGTAGAGATTTAGTTAAAGCTATTTTAGTGGCTGCGATATAACTTGTGCTTATGGGAGCCAAATTTTTGCCAGGTCGTCATCTGAGCAGCCAGGCTACTGCTAGAGAAGTAGACTGGTAACTGTCTAGTTGCTCTGCTGGCTGAAATAGTAATAGAGTAAGATGCAGCCCCTGGGCTGAAGTTAAAACAGAGTGTTGGTAGAAAGTGTGTCTGCTTCTGTAGATTGTGGTAAGGGTTGATTGAGATGGCTCATCAGCTGTGTTCTGACATGGACTAGCAGCTATGTTTTGGTAGGATTAGGCCTATCTCAGGGCCTCTTCTTTTGAAACTGTGAATTTTATTCACAGAAACAGATTTCAAGTCATAAATAATTAGGATACAAGGTGATAAATACTATAATTGAGATATTTTTGTAACAATCCAAAAAAAAAAAAGAATAGAGAAAAGGCCTATTTTTTATTTTTATTTTTTTCCCCCAAGAAATAAAAACATTTTGATGAATTCTTGATGAGTCAGAAGTATCCACATCATAAATGTTGAACAAAATTTTAGGTACGAGATCTAAGATGTCATTTATTATTCTTATTTATGACCATTATAATTCTTAAATAACTATTGTAGCACATGTTTATAATATAAAGTGTGCATCTTAATATAGTAAGTTCTTATATTTGTTGACTTCCTTGAGGAAAGAATTATTTCTGTACCCGATCTTTAATACTAGGTGCATCATGTGGCACATAGAATATATAATTTTGGTTATCTTGTAGTAGAAACATTTGTCTAAAAGCACAAATTGCATGAGACACAAATTGTGTTCAGGAAATAGTGATGGTGCTTACTGTTGCCAAGTCATTATAGTTCCAAGCAAAACCTGGGAAGATCATCAGAAATGGAAATCATAGAAATTGGAATCTAGTCAATGTAGTTATTATCTAATCGTTAGTAACTTTTAAGCAGGGAAAACAGAACACTTTATAAAAGCAGAGAAACTATAAAAGCAGGCTCCCATTATGTATGAACACATAAATGCAGTCTCTCATTGTATTAAATTTTTATTTTATTGAATTTGAAAATCTATTAAATTAACTTACAAAGGTCTGCTTTTTAAAACCTTTTATATAAAAACTCAAAGTGCTTCAACTATGTTGTCTTAATTTGGATCAAAATCTCAGGCTCAGGCTAAAATGTTGGTATAAAAATATTGTGTTAATTTTTTAAAAAAATATAGGACAGATATAATAAATGAGAATGCACCAATCTAAATTAAACTCTAATTAGGATGCCAGGAGTAAGGGATAATATGCACATTTACAATGGTATCCAAGGTGCCCTTTAATTACACCCCTTATTCATGTCAAACTATGGTGGTAGTAGGTTTCCTCCTGCACTCTGAATCCATCACATGTTCTCAAGGTGCCCATGGCAAACAAAGCTAAAATGCACCTGTGAAAAATCTATCACAGTCTTTCTGAGGCTAAAATCAAGTTTTCTGTCTTACTGTTTGGGATCTTAAAGAGAAAGAAATTGAGGAAAATTTCCTTTTCTAAAATATACTACATATTTTTACTCTATTTTGAGCAGAAAGGATGCTGCTATATATTCTAAGGTTAGTCACATTGTGGTAGCATGGTATTCACATTATCTCTGTACTCACTCTGTGCCTGTGACGTTTTTAAGCATCTTTGCATTCAGAGAGGGTAGGAAATTTTTATGTACATTAGGATCAAAAATCAGAAAAAATACCCACAGTATGCCTTCAAAATGCAGACCTGTGTCCAGAGTGAACTCAGAGGTGAGCAGATTCTAGCTCCTGAGATGCCTGGAGAATTCCTTTCCAGGGCCAGGGCCACACATACAGCTCTGACCTCATGTTCTCATGCAGTAGTCCGGCCCTAGACTAAAGGTGGCAGAAAATTTCCTCAGCAATCCGTACAGACACATAGGAGGAGGGCCCTCCCATGGCTGGGCCCTGCTTCCAGGGCGAGCTGCATCATTACAGACAGATGCCTTCTAGCCATGGACTTGAGTCCAGAGCAGAGTCAGAGATTATGCAGACCCTGTGTTCTGAGCAGACAGGGAACACTAAATCCATCTAGCCACAACTGACTAGGAGCTGACTAAAAGTGAACTATTGAAGCAATGGGCAGACACCAGTGCAAGAATACATATAGTAATATAAAGAATGACAAAGCAACACCAAAAGAAACTGATGGTTCTACAACACCAAGACCTGAACAGAGCAATGAAGAGGAAACAGAAGAAAACAAAATAAAAAACACCTTTATGAAGATTATGGAAGCCTTAGAAGAGGATATCAAAAATTCCCTTAAAGAAATAATAGAAAATACAGGCAAAAACTTGGAAAAGATGAACAAATCCTTGAAAGAAAACAAATAAACAAAAAACCCACAAAAAAAAAACAAGAAAAGAAAAATCAACAAATGAAAGAAATATTCCAGGAACTAAAAATTGAAATAGAAGCAATAAAAAGGCACAAAATGATGCAAAAATGGAAATAGAAAATCTGAAGAAACAATCTGGAAATACAGATACAAGCATAACCAACAGAATCCAAGAGATGGAAGATAATCTCTGGAGTGGAAGACTCAACAGAGGAAATGGATACATCAGTTAAAGAAAACACTAAAACCAAAAAGCCATAACACAACATTCAGGAAATCTGGGACACCATGAAAAGACCTAACCTGAGAATAATAGGAATAGAAGAAGGAGAAGAATACTTGCTCAAAAGCACAGATAATGTATTCAATAAAATCATAGAAGAAAACTTTCCCAACATAAAGAAGGAAATGCCTGTAAAGATACAAGAAGCTTATAGAACACCAAATAGATTAGACTGCCCCAAAAGTCTTCCTGCCACATAATAATCAAGTCACAAAACATACAGAACAAAGAAAAAATATTAAGAGCTGGAAGAGAAAAGGGCCAACTTACCCATAAAGGCAGACCCATAACACCAGACTATTCAATGGAAACCATGAAAGCAAGAAGGTTCTGGGCAGACTTTCTATAGACACTAAAAGAGCATGAAGAAATTAAGATAGAAATATAAAACTTCCTAGAATTTAATGAAAATGAATCCACAACATACTCTATCTTATGGGACACAATGAAAGCAGTCTTAAGAGGAAATTTCATTGCACTAAATGCCTATATGAGAAACAGAAAAATCCCATACAAGAGAACTAACAGCACAGCTGAAATCCTTAAAATATTAGAAGCAAACTCACCTAGAATGAGTAGACCACAGGAAATAATGAAACTTAGAGCTGAAATAAACAAAATTGAAGCAAAAAGAACAATACAAAGAATCAATGAATCAAAGAGTTGGTTCTTTGAGAAAGTCAACAAGATAGATAAATCCGTATCCAAACTAACCAAAAAGCAGACAGAGAGATACTATCCAAATTAACAAAATCAGAAATGAAAAGGGGGAAATATCAACAGAACCCCAGGTAATCCAGAGAAGTATCAGGTCATACTTTGAAATTCCACAAAAATGGAAAACTTAGAAGAAATGAACAACTTTTTGGACAGGCACTACTTACTAAAATTAAATCAAGATCATATTAAAGACCTAAAGGGACCTATAAGTCCAAAGGAAATTAAAGCTGTCATTAAAAGCCTCCCAAGTAAAATAAGCCCAACTCCAGATGCTTTCAGTGCAGAATTCTACCAAACATTCAAGGAAGAACTAATTCTAATACTTCTCAAACTGTTCCGTACAGTAAATATTGAAGGAATATTGTCAAACTCTTTTATGAGGCCATAATAACCCTAATACCCAAACTACTCAAAGAGGCGACTAAGACTGAGAATTACAGACCAAAAGCAATCTACATATTCAATGCAATTCCCATCAAAATCCAACACAATTTCAGCTTGCAGCTTCAGAGCGATAGAATCTTTCCCTCTGAGGTATGTGTGGTAACCAAAGACCATGAGGCTGACTCAGCAGACCACATGCATAATGACCACATTTGATCAGCACAGTGGAAGGATAGAGAGCAAAGAAGAAGTAAGACAAGCTACAAATCCTCAAATCTCATTCCCAGTGACACATATTGTTCAGAAAATATCTGTCTCCTAAAGGTTCCATCATCTCCCCAACATTCTGAACCACCTAGAAACCAGTAAGTGCTCAAACAATGAGCCATTGATGAACATTTCTTTTTGAAGTCCCCATACTTCTCAATGAACTATTCTTTATAGTTACTATAACAAATGTTTATTGAGTAGTAACAGGTTATTGTTTCAATTAGACATTATACCCAAAGATAGACATAAAACCATAAAATTTAACAGATATTCTAAAATATGTCATAGGAAAAACTGTTTACCTTTCTTAGGGTTAATATTGATGTAGTGAAACACAATGACCAAAAAGGAAGTTGGGAAAGAAAGAGTTTACGTATTTGCCTCATAGTCCAACATTGATGGAAGTCAGAATAGAACTCAAACAGGAACAGGGCAGGAACCCGGAGGCAAGAGCTGATGCAGAGGTTATGGAGGAGTGCTTCTTACTGCCTTGCTCAGCCTGCTTTCTTACAGAACTCAGAACTGCCAACCAAGGGGTAGCATCACATACAATAGCTAAACTATTGTAGCAATCATTAGTTAAGAGAGTGCCCTACAGGCTTATTTATAGTCCAATCTTTTTTTTTTGTCCCTTTCTTCTTTTTTTATTATGAATAAAGTCACATTTTCTATCAGTGTATATCCTTGTTCAAGGTCCCTTCCCTCTCCCACCCCCTCAGGTCACTCTCTCTTCTCCACAACTCCCCATCTCCTCCCCAGCATGGGCACGAGGTCGCAAGGTCCCAGTATTGCTCAGTTCAGCATCCACTCTTGGCAGATCCAGTTTCCTCCCCCCAACATCAAGACTGAGTCAGGTGTTCCTCTAGAGGGAGTGGAATCCTAGGTGCCATTCCTAGGTGTTTCAGATCCCAAGCTGTTCAGTGGTTGGGGTTTGCAACTTAGGCATGCTTTGCTTTTTGCTTTTTTGTTTAGCGTCCACTAATAAGTGAGTACATCCCCTGCTTATCTTTCTGGGTTTGAGATACCTCGCTTAGGAGGATATTCTCCAAATCCATCCATTTGCCTGCAAATTTTAGGATATCATTTTTTTTTTACTGTATAGCCCAATCTTATAGAAGAATTTTTCTTTCTATTTCTTTTTCTTTTTTGAAAGTATTAATGGGCTTGTTCACAGACAATTAATAAAGAAATTTGTAAATTATTTATTTCAAAATATCAATGAAACAGGCTAGAATTTAAATTTCTAGCTATTAAAACAAAAAAATTAATATTAAAAGTATTGAATAAGATGTATGCAATATGAGTCTACATCTTTCATAATATAAAGTGTACAGGACGATTACTTAGATTCTTTTATTTTTAAATTTAATTTTGTTAATTTATTTTTCTCTTATAAAATGCACAACAACCAACCTCCCTCATCTCCGCCCGGTCCCCTCACCACTTTCTGTCTCCCCAAGATCTTCTGCTCTTCCTCTTCCCTTGAGAAAAGCACAGGGCTCCCAGTGATATCAACAGAATGCTATGTGACAAGATGCAATAAGGACAGGCATAAAGTTTTATATTAAGACTGGAAGAGGCAACACAGTAGGAGAAAAAGGTGCCATGATTGGACAAAAAAAAATCAGAGACAGACCCTCCCATTGTTAGGAATCCAATAAAAACCCCAAGCTAAAGAATCACAGCATGTGTGGAGAGGTACTGGTGTACACCCATGCAGGGTCCGTAGTTGTTAAGTCTCTGTGAGCTCTTATGAACCCTGCTTAATTGATTTTGTGGGCTGTGTGATGTCTTGGACCATTCTGGCTCCTACAATCCTTCCTCCTGGTTTCTCTTAGGGTTTTTGAGAGCCACCTAATGTTTGTCTGTGCATTTGTTTTCATCAGGTGCTAGAGGAAGCCTCTGATGGTGATTGGGCTAGGCAATGATCGATGAGGATAGCAGAAAACTGTAGTATACTTGGAGCAACTTCCACTTAGGAGAAATTTTATGCATGTCAGTATCTTGCTACCAAAAGATATGGGAGTAGACAGCAGGTGACAACTAATATTTTACAGGTTGTCCTGCTAGATGAATAACTTTGTGTTGATGGACCCCACTATGCAAAGTTCATGGAGGAGCTCACTAAACAAAATCCATAGAGTGGCCTCACTAGGCAAAGTCCATGGAGTAGTCCAACTCGGTAAAGTCCATGCAAGGAGTGGTGACTGGCTATGGATGCTGGTTGTTTTCGGTAACTTTTCTCAGGTGCCATTGCTATGCTTCCCTAATAAAAACAGCTGTGTGATTCTTTCCACAGCATTTTGATAGTGTGTTTTAGATTCTTGGACACACATTGTTGTAGATAGTCATGTCTGAAATATAGAAATAATACCAGAACCTTTTTTGTTGACACAGGAAACTAACATCATTTTCAGTTTCAAAGACAACTAATTTTAGATCAGAACAAATTCATACAGACTAAACTTCTACTGCAGAATATAATTTATTATAATACTAATTCCCAGGAGTTGTTTATTGCTAACTCAAGACCAGAATCTTTTAAGACATACTTCCTTGCAATAGTTGACTTTCTGCATGTACCATGACCGTTCCAGGTTAAATCTGCTACTGCTACTATGTCCTGAATTTCAGTGTCTGTGAAAAAGTTGCATGCAAGGTCAAGCATTTATACTGGGCAGTCTTTGTGATCTTACTAGCCTGAGAAAAACTGTATGACTTCATATGTTATGTGTGGCAAAATGTTCTCTATATAATGTAAATAAAAGAGCTGTTTTAGCCTATGTAGAGCACTGTGGGTAGAAAATCAAAACACAAGCAGATAAGAAGAAGGGTGGAGTTAAGCCAGTCACCATCCATCCCCCACAAAAGCAACATATAAAAATCGAAGTGAGCCACGGGCTATGGTCCACATAGTAAAAAGATAAATAAAAATAAGTTAAATTAAGATAAAAGAGCTAGCTAATAATGTGCTTAAGACATGGGCCAAATAGTATAAAAGATATAAGCGTGTGATTCATTTCTTTAAAAGACAAAAGCCGCGGGCGCAAACCAGGTTCCAACCACCACCTCCTGCGCTCCAAGTTACAAACTCCTGCACCAAACAGGCTAAAAAACTTAATACAACAGATGGCTAATATGACATTTAAATTATTTTAAAAACTTAAAGACTTTTCTAGACAATAAGACAAGTCTGTTCCTGACAACACCAATATATTTCAAAAAAAATAATAGACATTAAAAAAAAACTTCATATAAAATTTACTTTATGGCAACAATAAGCCACTAGACAAAAAACTGTTCTAATATTGACTGCTTGACAATATGCTACATAAACTAGACATACAAATTCCATAAAAAAATGACCTCTAAACTTTGACAAAACAAGCCAAGATAGTTCTTCAAGTTCCCACTTTACAAAAAACATTGCCAGACATTCTTCAAGACACACACACACACACAAAAAAAAAAAAACGACTGATAGACTGTGTCAAATTTCCTACATCACTAAAAAATATGACAAAAACTTAGATGCCCGAACATTATAAAAAAACTTTAAATAACTGTCCAAGCAGACATGAGTCATCTCTGTCATTTTCTAGACTTTAAAAGTTGCTTGCACTTCCTATTTATTTGCATAATATTATATCCTTCTATAGTCTTTGATGTAGTTAAAAGTTTAATAATTATAGATATAGTTCTTTTTAATTTAAAAGATATATTAGATATAAAACTTTAGACTCACAATGATAAAATAAATAATAAAATATTCTCTTTAATTTTATAAATACAAATAGACTAGATATTGTGACTATAATTCCTGCTTAAGAGCTGTTCTGTTATAATTTTACTATATAAAAATTAAAACCTTTCTTTTTAATTAGACAAAAAATATAACAAAATGTTCTCTATATAATATAAATGAAAGAGCTGTTTTATCCTATATAAAACACCATGAAAATAAATAAAAAATCAAAACACAAACAAATAAAAAAAAGAATAGAGTTAAGCCAATTGCCATCTGTCCCCCACAAAAACAACATATAAAAATCCAAATGAGCCATGAGCTATAGGTCACATAATAAAAAGATAAATAAAAATAAGTTAAATTAAAATAAAAAAGCTAACTAATAACATACTTAAGACATAGGCCAAACAGTATAAAAGATATAAACATGTGATTCATTTCTTTAAAAGACAAAAGCCACAGACACAAACCAAGTTCCAACCACTGCCGTGTGTGCACACCAAGTTACAAACTCCTGCGCCAAACAGGTTAAAAAACTTAATACAACAGTTATGAGAATGGGTTGGGCCCTGAAAGTGTAACATATAATTATCCAGAGTTCGGCTACGGAAAGAGGGAGCAGCAGCAGTGTAGAGGGGAAGAGAAGAGGAATGAGTATGTGTGAACGAATGTGTGAGAGCAGCTGCAATGTAGGGATGAAGCTATGCAAAATGTGAATGTATGTGTGCTGAATGAGAGATGAAGAAGAAGCTTAAAGATAGGGTGAGAAATACATGAGAGAATGAATGGAGAGTGAGCAATAAATGAGTAATGTAGAAAAAGCACATATGTATGAATTAATGTGTGAGGTAAAGCTATTATTGAAATTATGCAAAGAGCTGTATGACAATGTTTAAGAACAATGCAAAATGTTATGTGGTAAGAGAGCTATGTAGTGCTCTGGCTGTATGTAAATTTGTAACTGGAAGCAAGGAGAATGAAACTGTATAAAAGGAGATATAGAAGAGAATGTATGTAAAAGAAAGATGTGCAGACATAAAAATAGATGTAGCTAGATAGAGATGTATGGCCATATGTATGTAAAGTAAGGTATGTAGTTTTATGTATAGAATGCAGCATTGGGGAGATATGTAGCTGAATGGAGACAGAGTCAGAAACCATTTTTAAGAATTAAAAGAGAACATTACCATGAAGAGGTGTGTATGTTTTCTTATTTTACCAGTAAGTAAGTTAGCAATTTATTCATAATTCTCTCAAATAAAAATGTTTCTTCTCCCAAATAAAAATGTTGCTTCTCCTTTCGCCACTCTGAGGCATTCCTTTTGTTACTCTGAAGCAGATCCGGGAGCTGCTCTCTAATGGTCTGCTTTATCTTGCATAAAGCCTTCATCAGTTCCATTTACTGCAGCATTCATAAGGCATTCACTCTGGAGTGAAGCTGTGCACATGTAAACATGTGCAACAGCCTTTGGCAGTAATAGTATCTACTGTAGCCATGAAAAAATTGACATTGGTTAAAAGCTTTGTGACACATGTGGGAAATAATTCATAGTCTAGAAGCTTCTTCTTTGAGAGCAGTGCATGCCTGCATTTCTGTGTTTCCCATCCTTCCACAAACACATTCGATCTCATAATAAAAAGGAGTTCACTGGGTGGGGCTTGTACTAGTATTAGCTGTGAGAAACAGCATTGGTTAGATTGCTTCTATTGTGGGGTGAGAAGGAAGAGTGTGGTTGGACCATGAGATGCACCAGGTAGTAATGATTCTTGCCAGAAAATGTGATTATGTCTGTTTCCTCCCTGTGTTTTTATGGTAGAAATAGAAAACCAATTACTGAAAGCTGTGTGACAATTACATGTACATCTCTAAATGGAGGGGAGAGAAGAGAAAGGAGTAAAATAAAATATTCAAAGGAGTGGAGACATAAACTAACAAATACAGTGTTTTAACTATGTAAGCAAACAGATTGTAAGACCTTCAAAACTGTAACTAACTCTCAATATGCTGGTGTATGTAAGATGAAAACCACTTGCAGTGTATGTAATAAAAAATTTTGTTTTGGATCCCTAGGACAGTAGGCTTTGAATACAAGAGTAGGCGTTGTCTAAGTGAGAATGGCCTTATAGGCTCAAGAATTTTAATATTTTGTACTCAATTTGAGGAACTCTTTGAGCATAATTAGGAGGTATGTTCTGATGCAGATTATCTGGTGCTCTAGGATAATTTTGAGATTTCAAATGAAACTGATGCTCCCTGCCTTCTGATTATTTATTAAGATGTGAGCTTTCAGCTGTTTCTACCACCATGCTTTGCTCGGTCATTGTGGACACATTTCCTTGGTAACTTCAAGGCCAATGTAAAACTACCTTCTTAAAGTCACATTTGTATTTGATTTATTTTAGCAATAGAAAAGAAGCTCTGGCAACCAACTTTGGTCTTTAACTTAAACCAAGTTCAGTCAAAAGAAATTTTCATTGTAAAATTATGAAATGGCTGGGTATCATTTTAAATGAGATAAAATTTGTGTAACTCTGTTATAGAGTTTTTAATCTTATATCAGAAATAAGTACTTTGTGGAAGTCGAGATTATTTTAGAAATAAACACCTTGAAAGAAATACGGCCTGAGCATTTTTCTTATTGGTGCATTCCTGCACAGGCACTTTACACTGCATTATGTCTTTATTAGGAAAGTAAGATATGGTTAGATTTTCTGGTTTCTCTGGGTTATATTTTCACATATAAAGATGGAGCTAGGAACCACAGGAGAGAAATGGTAAATGGCATTTATCTTTTTGGGTCTAGCTCCCCAGTTGGCAGAACTGTTGTGAAAGATATGAAGATATGGCCTTGTATGTGTGTAACTGGGGTGACACTGAGGTTTCCATGTGCTTTCTCTTTCAAGTTAACCCTATCTTGGCTTTGAACTTTGAGATGGTGATGGAAGCTCTTAGCTACTACTCAGGATTATCCTTGCTTGCCTACTGCTGTGTTGCCTGTCATGGGCTCTAACCTCTGGAAGTACCAATAAATGTTTTCTTTCATAAGTTGCTTTGATTACCAAGTCTCCTCACAGCAATAGGAAAGTGACTAAAACCCTATGAACCAAAACAGATCATCATGGTAAGATATCAGTAAAGGTGCAGTAGCGGCATTCATATCTTGTGGGTAATCAGCTATGATGTTAATTTATTTAAGGTCTCCCCAACAGTTTGCAAATTGTGCTTGTAACTAAAACTCTAATCAAACAACCAGAATAGATTATTTAGGGAACCTATATCTACCTCTTTACTAAGTCACCATCATTCCTCAGTCATAGAACCCATTTTTATTTAAAGTTTTATTGATTGTGAATTCCACACCATGCATCCTGATCCCATTCATCTCTCCAACTCTTCATGTTTGCCCTCTGTACTTACCACATCTCCCCCAAATAAAATAAAATGCAATTTAAAAGAAAAGAAGGGAACCATCTTATTGACTTTTTTCCTTTGGTGATGGCTCAGAGACCTGAGGTAGAAGCATTTTCGTGACTGAGTTTTTCTCACGTGACTTTAGCTTCCATATATTTGACATAAAATTCTGCAGCACATTGCCTAATTACAGAAGACCAAAGACCAAGACAGACAGTCATACGCTGAGAAAATCAGAAAGTAATGCCCTAATAAGGTGACATTGAGAAGTTGATGAACTAAATGGAGTGAGAGCGGAGACAAGGAGGAGGTAGACTCAATGCAAGTTATTCAGACAGAACTGACAGAATCCTGATGGATGAAAAAGATAAATAAAAAGAATAGGAATTCATGAATGGTAGCATAACTAGAATTAGTTGTTTGAACAGAAAGTGTTTTTCAGTTATACTTTGAATAGGAAACAATTTACATGGCTTACATTTAAAAGCTTAGACAAGGATCAGAGTAAAAGCATGTCATCTTCTCTCCCTCTCACCCAGGTCTATCCGTTCTTATTCCCAGATCAGAAGTTTTAAAACATTCATTTTGGAAAAAACCTTGTTAAGGTTAATTGGCATAGAAAAATGCACACAATTTAACAAATGGTGATATATGCATACACCTAAGGATCTATTGCTACTCAGGACATGGTCAAAGCCTTTCTTAGGAAGCTTTGTATCCTCTCTTGTCTGCTTCTCCCTGTATCCCCCACCCACAAGTAGGCACCCCTTATTCTATTTTCTGTAGCTATAGATTTGCTTTTGCTTTTTAAAAAATTAATAGAGCAACACATAAAGCATAATTTATTTGGCATCTCTTATGTGCCACAATTATGGAGAGATGGCTCAGGTGTTAAGAATACTGGCTGCTCTCCAAGAGAACCAGGATTAATTTTTGGGCATTCACATGGCAACTCATAACATCTATAACTCTAGTACCTGGAAATCCATTGTTTTCTGGTTTTGCAGACACTATGCACATACATAGCGCAAGACGTACATACAGGCAAAACATCCATATACATGAACATAAAATAATAAAACTGATATCATTGCATACAGATGGGTGCATCAGATCTCAGTCCTCTTTTTATTTCTGAGTATGACCTTTTGAATGAAGCACAATTTACTTATAAGTTAATTCCTGGCAGGTATAAAGATCATTTCTCCCTTTGGACATTAAGAATATAGTTTTTATAAACATCTTTCTAAGGTGTGTGTGTGTGTGTGTGTGTGTGTGTGTGTATGAGAGAGAGAGAGAGAGAGAGAGAGAGAGAGAGAGAGAGAGAGAGAGAGAGAGAGATTTGATTTTTTGTCTCAGTCAGTTACTTGGCTTGTTGCTGTGACTACTGCCAAAGGCAAATTAAGGAAAAGCGAGTTTATTTTGTTTCCCAATTTTTGGTGCAGTCGGTCATTGAGGGGAAGTCATGGCAGCAAGAACGGGACACTGGGGTCAATGTGTCCACAGTCAAGAAACAAAGAGAGATGAATGCTTGTGCCCAGCTCCCTTTCTCTTCTGTTCAGTTTGGAGTCCCAGTCTATGTAACGGTACTGTTCACATTTAAAGTGGATCTTCCCACTTTAGGTACCAGTCTTGATAATCTCTCATCAACTTCACAATCATGATTAATCATTTATCATAATTTATGAATAGAATAGCTAGATTTGTTAGTGGTTGTATGCATGATCTTTAAAGAATACATCAAGCATTTTAAATCTGGCTGTCAGCAGTATGCAGGGTCAATTGTTTCATTGTCTTTGCCAGCCCAATAACATGTTCAATTGCTTTATTATTGTATTGAAATTAATAGGTAATTGATGATATTTCATTGTTGATTGTATTTCTACATTTCTGATTAATGCTGTTGAGTAACTTAATTTATTTATGTGTTGAGGGAATATTCTTTTGGTAAACGTCTATTCATATCTTGTGCCTTTTATCTATTTGGATCTGTGTGCATGTATTATTGAGCTGTGAGAGTTTTGTTTGAGTTTTATAAATATCATGGCTTTAAAGTTTTTGCCAGATGTATAATTTCCAATGTTTTTTCAACTTTGTGACTTGATTTAAAATTCTTTACTATCTTTTATTTTAGTTTTTTTCTTTTTCTTTTTTTAAAAAATGATTTTTTTTATTATTTAACATCATGCACCCCATCACACTCAATTTTGAGACCTCTGAGATTCATATTCACTCTTATGATCTTCCCATTTACAAAAAACGCCCATTCATACTGCTCATTTACTTACTGAAGCATAATTCAACTCCCTGTGCCAGACATTAAAAGAAAAAAAGTCTTTCCTCACCCATACCCTTGCAGGAGGCCATCAATGCAGAAGTGAGGCACTGTGTCATTTAGTTATGTTTTAGCCTTGAGCTTTTGTATACAATGACCTCTCTCTCTCCCTCCCTCCCTCTCTCTCTCTCTCTCTTTCTCTCTCTTTCAACTAATGAGTGAGTATATCCCCTGTTTTTCTTTCTGGGACTGTGATACCTCTCTCAGGAGGATATTTTCCATATCCATCTATTTGCCAGAAAATTTTAGAATATCATGTTTTCTTTCTGCTGAGTAGTACTCCATTGTGTAGATGTACCACAGTTTGTTAATCCATTCTTCAGTTGAGGGGTATCTAGGTTTCCAGATTTTCTCTATTACAAATAATGTTGCTATGAACATAGTTGAGCTAATGCTTTTGGGGTATGAATGTGCATCTTTAATGTATATGCCCAGTAGTGGTATTGCTGGATCCTTGGGGAGATGGATTTCCAGTTTTCTGAGAAACTGCATACTGCATTCCAGAGTGGCTGAACAAGTTTACATTCTCACCAACAATGGAGGAGTGTTCCCCTTGCTCTGCATCCTCTCCAACATAGGCTGTCATCTGTGTTTTTAATCTTAGCCACTCTGACAGATGTAAGGTGGTATCTCAAACATGTTTTGATTTGCATTTCTCTGATGGCTGAGGATGTTGAACACTTTTTCATATGCCTTTCAGCCATTTGTAATTCTTCAGCTGAGAATTCCCTTTTTAGTTCTGAACCCCATTTTTTAATTGGGTTATTAAGGATTTTGGGCTCTAGTTTCTTGAGTTCTCTGTATATTTTAGAGATCAATCCTCTGTCACTTGTAGAGTTGGTGAAAATCTTTTCCAATTCTGTAGGCTGTTTTTTTTGTCTTATTGACTTTGTCCTTGGCTTTACAGAAGCTTCTCAGTATCAGAAGGTCCCACTTACTGATTGTTTTCTTAGTGTCTGTGCTACTGGTGTTATATTTAGGAAGTGGCCACCTGAGCCAATGCATTGGAGGGTATTTTCCACTTTCTTTTCTATCAAGTTCAGTGTAGCTGGGTTTATGTTGAGGTTTTGATCCACTTGGATTTAAGTTTTGTGCAAAGTGATAGTCTTGGATCTATCTGCATTTTTCTACACACTACCATCCAGTTATGCCAACATCATTTGTTGAAGATACTATCTTTCTTCCATTGAATATTTTTTTGCATCTTGGTTCATAGGTATGTGGGTGAATGATGGGTTCTACAATTCTATTTCATTGATCCACAAGTCTGTTTTTATGCCAGTACCAAGCTGTTTTGCTTATTGTAGCTCTATAGTATAATTTGTGGGGATGGTGATGCCTCCTGAGGTTCTTTTGTTGAGCAAAACTAGAGCCCCAAACCCCTAATAACCCAATTTTAAAAAGGGGTTCTGAACTAAAAAGAGAATTCTTAGCAGAAGACTTACAAATGACTGAAAGGCACATGAAAAAGTGCTCAACATTTTAGTCATCAGAGAAATGCAAATCAAAACAATTTTGAGATACCACCTTACATCTGTTAGAATGGCTAAGATGACAGCCTATGCTTGAGAGTATGCAGAGCAAGGGAAACACTCCTCCACTGCTGGTGTGAGTGTAAGCTTGTTCAGCCACTCTGGAATGAGAAAACTGGGAATCAATCTCCCCAAGGATCTAGCAATACCACTTTTAGGCACATACCCTAAAGGCACACATTTGCACCTCAAAAGCATTAGCTCAACTATGTTCATATCAGCATTATTCATAATAGCAAGAGCCTAGAAACAACCTAGATGCCCCTCATCTGAAGAATGGATTAACAAACCGTGGTACATCTACACAATGGAATACTATTCAGCAGTAAGAAAAAAATGATATCCTAAAATTCTCAGGCAAATGGATGCATTTGGAGAATATCCTCTTGAACGAGGTATCACAAACCTAGAAAGAGAAACAGGGGATGTACTCACTCATTAGTGTACTTAAAAAACAAAAGATATCATTGTATACAAGAGCTCAAGGCTAGAACATAGCTAAACGACACAGTGCCTCACTTCTGCATTGATGGCCTCTGGCAGGAGTATGGATGAGGAAATACTTGTTTTCTTTAAGGGCCTGGCCACAGGGAGTTGAATTATGCTCCAGTAAGTAAATGAGCAGCATGAATAAACAGTTTTGTAAATGGGGAGTTCATAAGAGTGGCATGATTCTTTGAGGTCTGATATCCATGTTTGATGGGGTGCATGATGTAAAAACACCAAATAATAAATGAATATATATATATATATGTGTGTGTGTATTTGTATATAAAGAAAAAGTAAAGATAAAATAAAAACAGATGGATGGGATGCATGATCTCTCTATACAGCATTCTTCTGTTCTATTTATCTCTAATTTTTCTCAGGACTTCCTCATCTCTAGTTCCAATATTCAGATATTGTATATCCATTGCAAGATATCTAGTGTCTGTGACAGTAGCCATGAAATAATGCTCTTAAATTTGTCATCAGTTTGAAATACAGTTTGTCAAAGCTGAAATGCATGGACTCATTTAAAGCTGGCAGATGAATTTTTACATATTCTTAGATTTTACCTCCTTCAAAGTTGAATCTCCTCTTTCTGATGTTTACTCTTTTCATTACTGCTTAAAAAATATAGGCATGTAGAATACCATAAATATTCATAGTGGAAATACTGAATGGATGCTGGAAAAATTTTATTTTGAACTTTAAATTAGACTTTCGATTTCATAGGAGGCAGAAGATTTGAAGAAGTGGAGCACATTAAAGATAGATATGTTTCACAGGTGAGTTGCTGGCAGTTTTAAATATCACAAGACAATTATGAAGGATGTGCAGAGTGGTGAAACAGGATAAGCTCTTTGCTTTGATAAGTGGCTGTGAAATCAGGGAAGAGATATAAGAACATCATACTAAAGAATAATCTTATAAGCTTAATGACAATTCATAGATCAGAAAATAGAACAATCGGGAATTAAATTTCTCAATAGTGTTTTCTAAAATGATTTTTTTTGACCTGTGAGTCTAGCCTTTAACAGCTAAGTCATTAGATCCATTGTCAAAAATTAGTCAGGGTTTGTGGAACCCCACAGAAGATGGGGAGGTAGGATTTTAGGAGCAAAAAGGGCCAATGCATCAGGCAAATGCAGTCCATAGAATCAACTAAGCAGGGTTCATAGGTACTTACAGATCCTGAAGTTATAATCATAAACCCTGTATGCACCTGAGCTAGGTCTTTTGTATATATCCATTACGTCTGTGTAGCTCAGTGTTCTTGTGGTACTTCTAACAGTGGAGGTAGAGGTATCTTTGACTCTTTTGCCTGTTGTTAGAACCCCTTTCCTCCTACTGGGTTACTTTGACCAGCCTTGATTTGAGAATTTATGCCTAGTCTTATTGGATCTTATCATGTTGCATTTGGTTGATCTCCCTGGAGGGCTTGTTTTTTCCTGAAGGGAAAAGGGGGAACAGTGGATCTGGAGGAAAGGAAAGATGGGGACTTGGAGGGAAGAAGAGGCTAAAGTTGGATATATTGTATGAAGGAAAGAAAAGGATGGAAAAAAGAATAATTCCCTTGCACTTTGGGCAATGTCCTAAGAATTGGAAGTTTTAAACTGTTAGATTTATGATATCAAATAAGCAAAATACGTGTAGATAAATCAGTCAATATTGAATGTTACCCTTAAAACAATAATCAATCAAAATTCCAAAGATTATAAGCAACTGGAGATTACAGCTGGCTAATTCATAGCAAACCATGAAAGGGTTTTTATGAGAGTTCTATACTTTTTTATTCATTGAATAATATGTTGCCTTAAAATATAAACAATGATATGACATTCTCTTTAGTTGCTTCCTAAATATCATAATAATTTATTTATTTTTTCTTTTATCTTTGTGATTTCCACATCATGCATCTCCATCCTATTCATTTTCCCATTCCTTCTTATCCATCCTCTGCCTTTGTATCCCACCCCAAAATAAAATAAAATAAAAGTTAAGAGAAAAAGGAGGGAAAGAGAGAAGAAAAAAGTCATTCTTGTCATGGAAGCTGTAGTGTGACACAGTAAGTCATACAGTAAGCCTTTTTATCCATATGTCTTTACTTGCAAGTGTTCATTGCAGAGTCATTGGTCTAGTTTGAGGCCTCTGTTTTCTGCCACACAATCAATGCTGCACTCTCATTGGAACTCCTCTTGGTTATTTATTGTTGCCTTGTATTATGAACATCCTGCAGCTTTGGGTATGTAGGACTAATCGTTTCAGGTGCTTCAGCAGATCACAGGGTATGAAGATGTTGGGGTGGGTCAGCACATAATCCAGGATTGGACCTGAGTTGTTGCAGGTTGGTCAGCCCACCAGCTCATCCTTGTCCTCACCACCAGGGGGAGCTCTCCTGCATTGTTCTGGTGAGTTCACCACCTGTACAATAAGCAAAAGGCAGAGACAGTTATCATGCTTTCATGACCTCAGGGTCAACTCTCCCTCACACTTTCAGGATTAGCTCTATTGTGCTGCCCTGATGTGTCATAGGGGACACTGTTTTGAGGGCTGCAGTAGATGAAGAGGGGGGACAGCTCTCCCCACTGCCTCAGCCATTGTTTGCTAGCTGAGTGGGTAGCTGGTGGGGGGGGGGGTGAACAATTTATTTTTTAGTGTTATGGACAACTTTGTTTTTTTTTTTAAAGTAAAATTTGTGGTTCAGTGCTTGAGAGCAATTGCTGTTCTTACAGAGACCTGAGCTCAGTTTTTGTACCAATAACTAAGTATAATTCCAGCTCCTGGAGATTAGATGCCTTTTTTTCTCCTCTCTACATGCCTTCACTCATATATCTATTATCCTATACCCTGCAAACAAACAGATACTTAATAAAACTTAAAATTGAGTATACACAATAATTCACCTGTGTATGAAGATGAAGTGCTAAAGAATCAAACATCAGAAACATAAGGTAAATAAAAAGAAAATGTCAAGATTCATTTTTATTTGTTAGACTTTTTTATGATTATCTTTCAAGAAACACTCTTCTTAGATCTTTTTGTATCATACACAATAAATTATACAAGGTATAGGTGCAAGAATTATGATTGGGTTTGTTTCAAACATATTTCATCCTTATTTCCAAGTGAGTTTGGTCATACTAAAGATATACATAAGAAAAATGTCAAATCAGTCAGAGATTATCAAGAACCATGGAGAGAGTGCTAAACTTTAAAAATGATTGAAGATTCCTAGAATGCTCATGTAAAAGTTGCAGACTTCAGTCAGTTTTCACGCAATATTAAAATGTCAAGATATTTCAAACATCAGGTATGTAGGTTACAGATTGGATTTACATTAAGCTCAGGAAAAAAAGTCAGAGGAAGTATTTGCTGAAGAAAAAGAAATCCCTGTTACAAAGACAAAGAGGATATTTTGTTTACCGTCACAACCAGTGATCACATGTTCTGAATGACTTCATGAAGTGGTTACGCCATTAGCTTCTAGGGTTCAAAGAGTCTTGCATTTACTCCTTTCATAAAGCCTCCTGCTTATACCTTACACTCATCAACCTATGACCCTTGGGTTCATTCTTAATAATGAGGTTGACGGGATTGATTCTGTCAAATAGAGGGAGAGATGTCAATGGTGAAAATCCTGTCTAAAATTTGAGAGGATAACTGGAAAGTTTCTTGGAAAAAGGAAACAACAACATTCTTCTAACATTGAAAAATTTAAAACATAGGAACAAAGGCAAAAACAGAAATAAATGTGGTCTTGAATCCATAATTCTATTCAGAGCAGAGAATGACATAAGAGGCAGAAAGGAAGTTCACACTATGACCGTTAGCATGTTATGTTGCCAAGCTGCCCTATAGAGCTTGTCATATTGTGACAGATTTTCATTATACAATGAACAATAATTCTGTCAATAAGAGAAGAGAAAAAGATCAGAACCAAGAAAAGTTGTCTGCTTCTGCATGCTAATAACTTTCACTTGAACAACAGCTTGTTTACAAAGTGCTTGGACATAAAACTCCTTTACAGCTGTTTACTTTTACCCTGCTAGGAGCTTTCTACAGCATCCCTTGGGCCAAAACACCAAAGTGAGCATGCTCTAAAGCCACAGCTCTAAAGATATGCTTATGCTAGCCACTTTATTAAGAATTTTTAAATTTCTACTTTCTATTCTTTATGTTGAATTATTTTGTCAAAAGTCAGACTATGCACAGATGAGAAGGTATTATAAAATTTTAGTAAGGAAGTAACACAATAGAATTCAGAGAACCTACTGCATGTTATTAATGGGCCAACACAGGGAGAAACCTAAAAGGAATTTCTTTTTTATTATGAATAAAGTCATATTCTTTATCCATGTATCCCCTTGTGCAAACTCCCTTCCCCCTCCAACACATCCCAGTCACTCTCTTCTCCCCATCACTTTATCTCCTCCACAGCAAGGGGAGGAGGTCCCAAGTCTTGATGTTGGGGTGAGGAAACAGATCTGCCAGGAGTGGATACTGAACTAAAAGGAATTTCTAAGGTCTTTGTACACTATCATGTACATGAGGATGAAGTGAAGGAATGGATAGATGAGCATATTGACATTCTTATGTTCACCCAATGCTTTAATCCACCATGTAGATTTAGATATCTTTTTTCTTCTTAGAATGTTAATACTATATAAGTCAAGGTATTGCCTCAGTATTTTCCAGAATTTCACCAATTTCTCCCTGTTACTTTCTGTTAGCTGAGATTTTATTTTGCTGCCAGGCCCAGCTTAGCTTTTCCTTTATTATTACCAAACACAGACACAGTCTCTTGCTTCTATTTTTTTTCTGGAAGAAAGAACTTCTTCATCTAATACATTTAGAAAAGAGAAGATAAAATAAAGGACCAAGCTGGAGAAATTATAAGATGAAGGTGCTATGTTTCTGAGGAAACTAGACAGGAAATTTTAGCATGGAAAGGGCTGGTGAAGGTACTGTGGACATAGAGCATGAATAACAGGTAGTTTTATATGATTTAAGGAAATACAGGGCATGGGTTTCATCACAGAGTACTGAAAAAAGACCTACTACTAATAACTTAGTTATGTGTAAAAGAACATATAGTTGGCATGGAAGGTAGCCAAGAAAAGCCAGAAATAATGGAAGGGTGTAAATGACTGTATATGTTCAACCAGCAACCTTTGAGTACAGTTTGAGAGCAAATTGCTATTACCCAGTTCTTCACTGAAGTTGCTACAGATTCTACCAACTATTCAAAAAGCATGCTAGCAATTATAAAGCTTGACAAAATGTCTCACATCTGAAAATACTAACTCCTGGGACAGGTTGAGGCATGAAAAGTGTAGTGAATTTGAGGACAGCCTTGCTATATACTGAATTCCAGTGTAGGAGAATAAGACTTTTATCTCAATAAAATAACAAAAAACAAAACAAACAAAAATAATTTTTATTTTTAGGTGAAATTTAAAATCCCAATTACAGTGGATTTACTTCAATTTAGCTTTATAAAATTAAATTAAAATTATATAACTTTTCTCTTTTCTTTCCCTCCCCTACCCCATAACTCTTTCTATTCATGAATCAATTTACTCTCTTTAAAAAATGTTGCTATATCTATGTATCTATCCATTCATCTATCATCTAGCTGTCTGTCTATCCAGTCTCCTTAGTCTGCAGATATTAATTGTATGTACATGATGTCAGGCGTGCTTTTACCTGGGAAGACTACTTTCTCCATATCTCTGCATTCCTTAGTTGCCTCTAATTCTTTTTTTAGGATTAGGAATCTTGTGCTATTTCACATAATTGTCTTAGAAGCAATACAAATAGTACAATTATATTTCTAGAAAAGTTACAATGCATACATGTGTTAGATAACCTTCAGTATTTAGAAAAGCTGTTAGTTAGTATTACACAGTGATCCTGTCACTTAGGAAAGTGAAATAAAGTCCTATAGAGAGATTTTTCAAAATCCATGAAAATCTATTTCTTCAAGATCCACCAAAATGCCTACCTGAAGACATATCAGAGTACTTTAGAAAGTCTCACCTCTCTGTATTTGGGATGTATTCCAGTGCTTTCGACTATGTCATGGAAACAGTGAACCAGAATGACCCGTTTTCTTGATTCTTCTCTTGTTAAAATTCCTTTCCTTATTGACTATCACTTTATCAATTGTTATGTCTTCACTCAGTGTTATACTAACATAGATTAGTAGAATGTACTGCAATGGTGGTATGTACAAATGGTGTCAACAATAAACTGACACTATATAACCATTCTGGGAGATCTTTGTAACTCCATATAATAATAAAAACACAGTTGGTTTAGGAATCCAAATTATCTAGCGTCTATTCCCTACTGCACTGTTTGAAAGATTTCAACTCCTTCTTGTATGATATTCATAAGGAAAAGTCAAAGTTCCCTGTCCACTTGAAGATGGCTGTCCCATTTATTGCTATGTAAGAGCCAGTAACAGCTACTCATCTTAAAGAGCTACTATTAAATTTCAGGACTCCAATATTTATTAATGCTACTGAAACACTTTAAAAACAAATTGGAAGTCAATACTATAACTAATTGTTATTATTTTTTACCCTCATAGCCTTAGAACAAATGAAATATGAAACATTTTAGTCTTTGAACAGTTCTTGGTAAAACAGAATTTAAACTACCCTTTTAATAAAACATATAAAATATTGGACTTTTAAATGAATTAGCTGCTTTTAAAACCATAGCCTCGAAGAACACTGCCATGTCATCTAAGGAGCCATTCAGATCATGAAAGGGATTTCTAGAATAGCTTCAGACGGCTACAGTCAAATAACTCTTGAGTTTCCACAAGCTAACTTTGACTGACTTACCCAGGTTGCACATGCATATAGAATTACACAACATGTGTGAAATTATAAGCCACATGGCCATAATTCACTTACATTTTCTAACGGCCACCAAGGTATTGTTGAATATGCTTGGCTTAGTTTATAATTATAACAGAAAAAGAACATTATTAATGAAGTAGGAGCCATAGCAGAGTCATTAATAATTAGTTCTTTCTGCAGATTTTAATGTTAGACAGTGATCAAGATATTTTTAATGTTATCTATTCGACTAGATATGATTTCTCAACATATCCTAGCTTCACGTTTTTTATTTGCAAATAGAGGAATAAAGTTACAAGGTAAATGCTTGGTAACCATTACTTGCTATTTCTGTCAATTATAGTAGAATATAGAGCCATGTAATTCCATTTTACTTAAATATCAATGAGAAGCTAAGACACTGTGAATTAGTGGTTGTTTGCAAACATAAAGTAGTTTTTGACCCTTCAGTTCCCAGAAATATTAAGATTTTGCATTTTTCATTACAAAAAATATTTATTGATAAGAGGTTAAGTTCTGAAGTAGCATAAATATTCATTTCTGCTATATTTTATACATATGGGAAAACACCATTGTTTAGCTCTGTCCACTCGAAGATTTAAATATCTATTTTCTTAATAATAGCTAATAACCCTAGTGTACATACCATGGTCTCCAAATACTATGCTATTAAAATTAACCAGGCTTCTTTGGAAGTAATGAAGAAATATAAAAGAACTCAGATTATTTTGAAATGAAGAGTCCAGATAGACAATGATAGGTTATAATTGTAATGAAAAGATTTTCTAAAGAGCTGATAATGAAGCTCAATTGGTAAAATGTTTTCCCTGTATATGGGAAGCCTAGGGATCAATTCTTAGCACTGTATAAACTTGTCCTGGTGACACACATGTGTAGTCTCAGGACATGGAAGGTGGATCTAAGAGGATCAGAAGTTCAACGTCATTGTCTGTTTGCCACTTTGTGACTTTGAAGTCATTCTAGGGGATAGGCCAGAAGAGGAGGCTACATGATTCTCCTCCATAGCTGGCAGTAAAGGTAGTTGAAACTTGCTTGACATGGATCCTGGTAACCAAACATAGGTCAGCAAGCAGGCTTCACTGCTGATTCTCTTTCTCATTCTCTTCCTCTTTCTCCACATATGTATTCACATTTAACATATTCATATATATCATATATATTTATCTAAAAATAAAATAAAAGATTAGATGAGACCTTTTTCCTTTCTGATATGTTCTAGCTAATAATGGGAGAATAAATGTTGGAGTTAAAAGCAACTGCTTTGTGACTATAAGGATAAAATAGATCCAGTTTTTTTTTGTCAGCAATAATAATTACTTACAAAGAACATATATATCCCATATAGAATATATTTGTTAAAAAACTAATATATAGAGGCAATGAACCCTCTGCATATACTTTCTCGAAAGCACAAAGAAATTTATGTGCAATACTGAAAGACCACTAAAAGGATATGATATGAAGTGCATACACAGGAAACTGTATGTTGCAAACAAATTGAATTATTTTATAAATTCAAGAGAGAAGTGGGAAAAAGAGAAGACAGGCGGAAAGAGAAAAGGAGGAAATGGCATGGAGACATTTGTGTAGTAAAGACACAACAGTTAATCAACCAGTTAACTCCTAAGTGGTACTAATGTGAAAAAAAAATCTATTTTTTTTACCCCATCCAAGCCAGCTGTTTTAATCTGCAAAACAATCTTGGGATGCTTTTTCTCCATGCTATGAATATGTGTTGCTACCGCTAGTTAGTAAAGAAGCTTCTTTGGCCTATGGAAAGGCAGGCTATAGTCCTGGTGGAAAATCCAAGACACGGGGAGAAGAGGGGTGGAGTCTGGCAGACACTGAGAGCCACCAGATGAACAAGGTGTGTTGGAACACAAGTAAAGCCACAAGACATGTGGCAATACATAGATTAATAGATATGGGTTAATTTCAGATGTAAGAGCTAGCTACCAAGCTTGAACTATAGACCAAACAGTTTGTAGTTGATGTTAAGACTCTCAGTGATTACTTTATAAACAACTGTGGGACCACAGAGGCTGGGTGAGAAGAAGAAAAACTTCTATAATTTCCAAGGAAAACCCCCAAGAATAATGTGTTTGGATTGCATTTAGCTTCCTTCCTATTACATATCTCCTTAGGGATTCAAAATGAAAAGAAAATTTACTGAGCAGTCAATAGGCCAGACACTTCATATATGATCTTTTAATTCCCAGAGTAGTTAAAGTGGTAGTTTGTTCATTGAATAGTGGAGAAAATAGTGGGGTTGGGATAGGCATAATAGAATAGTTAAGCTCAGTTCACATTATAAGGTTGGATCCACACTATTTTTCGGGCTCAGGAGCCCTTCCTTACCTTCCATTATGGTAATATACACCTCAGACCAAGGTTAGCATTTGGTTTCAGTGGTGAGCTCATTGAATGCGTCAACAAAGTCTTTCATGACAACTTAGAAAAATACATGTATGGCAAGAGAACACAAGATCAACATGGTTTTTTTTTTGTATTTTGTTTTATTTATTTTTTAATTAATTTTTTTAAAAACGTCCCTCAAAGGTGAAAGTAGTTCTATTTCAAGAAACTTACAACCAGTTAAAATATGATGTTATGTTTTCAAAATATATTTTACAAGGTACAGATGGAGAGAAAAGGAAAAAAAATGTACTTTTATTAAGACAAGAAATGGAGAAATATTGATATTTTTAATGAAAATGGGCCTAATGACCTCAAGAACGATAATTTTATGAAAACATGATTTTAAAAAGAGGCATATTTGAGGCTAGAGACATAACCCAAGGGATAGGAACACTTGCTGAGTATATGAGGGCCTACGTTTGAAACCCCAGCACACATATAATCAGTCAGCAGGGGTTACATGTGACTGTAACCCCAGCATCAGCACAGCACAGCACAGCACAGCACAGCACAGCACAGCACAGCACAGCACAGCACAGCACAGCACAGCACAGCACAGCACAGCACAGCACAGCACAGCACACCACAGCACACCACAGCACAGCAGTGTAGAAGCAGAAGCAGAGTGGAGCAGGGCAGAAACTTCCTCTGCTCTTCAAGTGCATGCTTATTTAAGACTCACATGTATTTGCCTCATACCCATACCATACCATACACACAGTAATGCAACACATACACTGAAACCAATAAAAAGATAAAATACTCAATATTTGGAATTTCCTAATAAATATATGACATTTTGAAAGACTGACAAGTCTTTTCATCTCACACTTTATTAGTTTGAATAATTAATATCTTTACTTGCAAAGAATTTTGTGGAACACTAAATTTTATAGTACATTCTTTATGACAGAGGAAAAAAACAGCTTCTGGTTTTAGTCTTTCAAGGGCAATGCTGATTGTTGCAAAGATGTCTCTATAATAAACTCCTTTCATACTGGCTAGTTCTATAGTTTATCGAAATGTTTTATCTACACAGTTCTTTGTTCATTTCTCTGTAGTGCCATTAGAAAATTCGATATGATGGCCATGTTTTGCCCATTATTCTGTTTTCAAGCAAAGAAATATCCAAGATGCTTTTTTAACGTGTGCTTAACGGTAACATTGTTAGCTGCTGAATGGCTCAGCTTGAGAAGAAAAAAATATAGTTCATTGTACAATAAAAGCAATATTCTTAATTTAAATCTGGGGTCCCTGGGCCTGTGTGCTATTGTTATCAGCTCTGGATATAACTTTAAAGATATTTTCTTTTAAAAAATGCATCGCTTCTTTGATATACATTCAAAGATTTTTGTCTTCCAGAAGAAAGACATGCCACATCGTGATTCAACTGGTATAACACAAGCTGTGGAAAGTTTCATGATGAATAATTTGTAATCTCTGGTGTCATGTCCACAAGAGAGCCTCTCTATATGTTAACCTGTGCAATGAGCTATGTGGCTTGGGAAGAATTGTTAAAAAGAAAAAAAAAAAAGAGGACCATTAAGCTGTTAAATGAAGTGATATCTAAAAGTAGGAGGTAAACAAGAGAATCCTAAGGTTTATTTAATTTATGTGAGTTAATTACTTAATGTCATGGATTTGTTTGACTTCAATTAAATATATATGATCATCTGTGTAAATTGACATCTCATGGAAACAAACACTTCTGGTTAAAGATAATGTCTCACTGTCATCCCACAATGGTTGTTAAAGATCAGAGCTGTGGAGATTTCATATGAAATACTATATTATGTCTGTTTCCATTGTTGTTTTCTCAAGACAAATTTTATCAAAAATATTTCCCTTTGTACTATTGGTTTTCACATATGTAACAAAGCATGTCTTTAACTATGTTGCAATAAATTTTCTCTGAGGGGGATAAAGGTCTTGGACCAAATGCCCTTTTCACTGTGGAAACACTAACAGCAAAGGCACCCAGCCAAAGAGAAAAACATTAGATGAGAATTGTGACAACTGTTATAGTCAGGCCCTCGGAGTCATCTGCATGTGGCTATCATGCCTTTTACCTCAGGTTCTGTGATTTATAACATATCTGAGGTGTTAGTAGTCTCTAAAATATATTTCAACTTGGTCTTGTTCAGTTTTTTTCAGGGCAAGCTCTAGCACCACAGTTTAGCATCAGTGCAGCAGCACTGATACATAGGTCCTTGGTGTACTCTATTAGAATGCACCATATGTTGAGACTTTACATGATTAGTGATAAATTTTTAAAAGTGATTTCTACAAGATTTTCTGAAAAATAATTATATTTTTATTTGCAGTAATGTATATACATATGTACACATATATATTAGAAGACATAATTTGATTTTTCCCAAATATCATTTCATGTTATACATCTTTTCATTGGGATTTTAGCATCATTTATGGTTCTGTGGGCAACAACTATAAGTGTGTTTGTCTTTGATACATTTTGTAGTTCAATGAGCAAAGTACCTGATATGTTAGATAAAAGTGTGAATAGCACAAGATGTAAAATGACTTTTATCTTAAGAAAAATGATAGTCTTGATTTGTCTGACCTAGAGAATAGAATGGTAGTGGGTAATAGAGAAAGATTAAGAGTTATGTTCTGAGTAGAAGACTACCATATTTTAATTTAATATTTATATCAGATCACCATTAGTCATTCAAGTGATGATGTCAAGTAGGCAGTGGTTAAGTGAATTTTGAGTTCAGGAAGAGTATAGGTATTAGTTTGGACACAATAACCTTACACTGTTTAGTCTATTTGAGAGCTCAAGGTGATGCATAAATATAGACAGTGTAAGGTTGTCGTGTCCAAACACATCAGGTACTTGTGTTCAGTGATTGGCTAGTAGAATAAATCAAAGTGACCAGATAAAAAATTTTGAGATAAAACAAAGTCAATATGAACAATAATCACAAGAACTTCAGAGGCTCAGAAAAAAAGAGCTTGGAAAGGGCAGTGGAATCCACCCCAAAGGAGGTTCAAGTCAGATTCTATAGTCAGGAAGGGGCCCTGTGAGAATAATGAATGAATTCTTTGCTGGAGTTTCTGTCCACTCTAGCAGCAGCCACGTGACTTATATACAAGCAGGACAAATACAGACTGTGTTAGTTATTCTGTCTGGAAAGAAGAATGGCTTTACCCTCAAATTCAGCTCTGGCAAAATGCCCCAAATGTCAGATAATTCCTAGAATTCAAGCCAGGATTTTATTAAGCTAAAGACAAAAAACAAAAAAAATGTAATTAACCCAAGCAACAAAAACGTGTTAATTTGCTAAGGACTTAGAGTGGGGTTGATTTCATTGGTTTAGTATCATTTCAATTTCTCAGAGTAAAATAGCAAAGGAGGAGGAGGAGGTCCTGGCATGTTGTTTCTTATAATGCATGACTCCTAATAGGCTTTGAAATGCTACAGAAGTGATGAGGTATGGCTGATTATATTACAGTTTACTTTCATTATTTTAGCATTAACTCAGAGGTTTCCAATTTATAATTCTTACTGGAATAAACATGACTGTGATTTATACAAGTGAGGCAAATTAATCAATAATTCAACTATTATTCAACTCTAGCAATTACATCATTTTAAACAAAATTTCCATTTTATTACTCCAATTTATCTATAATAACTTGTTATACTTCAGTTTAAGGAAGATAGAATAACATATATTAAAATAGAGCAAATTTCTACATTAAATATGCAATTTAAAAAGCCTTCAGTGCTTGGAGGTCAATATTCTTTTAAGCAGAGGGATAAATTAAAACTACCCTATGGTAATCATAACTTAATCAATAAGAGAGGTAAAATTATTCCCTGTGATTTATCCAATACACTCATCTTTAATTCACTTAAAATTTTACCTAATTGCCCAAAGGGAGCCTATGTGATGTAACTATAGTTTACAATATTATAAAGCTAAAAATAAACATTGTTATTTTACTATACATTTAAAATACTTTGCTTTACTATATACATTAACCATGAAATTGTTTTCTACCAATAACAATTCAATACATTAACTCTGACGTACTGCCAATTTATTAAAATTAGCATTCTAACAAAGTGGTAGGAAGTAGAAAATTAGATGTAAAATATTCACATAACCTTATTTTATTCAAATCTTTCTTCAGATTTCTGGACTAACTCTTATAGCTATAGGTCACTGGGCTGGAGCTGGCCTCTGAAGAACTAGTTAAGGATGATCTTTGAAAGATATTCAGGTGTCCAGAGCAAACTCAGAGATGAGAGAATGTTAGCTCCTGAGCTGCCTCATGGAGAATCCCTCTCCAGGGGCTGGGTTCACACCCAGGGTCCCGAGCTCAGATTCCCTGCTACCTCACTGGCCCTAGGCTAAAACTGGGAGGATCCTTCCCCAACTGCTTTTAGCAGAAGGGATTTTTTTTTAGCCTGCCTCTAGGGTGAATAGCTTCATCATAGATGGACAGACAGGTACCTTTGAAACTCAGAACCATGTCCAGAGCAAAGTCAGAGACTGTTCAGACCCTGTGTTCAGAGCAGGCAGGAGACATACAAGCCCTCTAACCACACTGACTAAGAGCTGACTAAGTGTGAATAAATGAAGCAATGGTCAGATGCCAGGGGAAGAATACATATAACAATATAAAAACATCAAGGCAACTAGAAGAAACTGGTGGCTCTACAATATCAAGACCTGAACAAAGCAATGAAGAGGACATAGAAGGAAACAACCTCAAAAACACCTTTAAGAAGATTATAGAAGTGTTAAAAGAGGATATAAAAAGTTCCCTTAAAGAGATAGAAGAAAATACAAACAAAAAATTGGAAGAGATGAACAAATACATGAAGGAAAACAAAGAAAAGAAAAACCAACAAATGAAAGAACCATTCCAGGAACTAAAAATTGAAATAGAAGCAATAAAAAGGCACAAAGTGAGGCAAAGGTAGAAACAGAAAATCTGAAGAAAACAGTTGGAACTACAGATACAAGCATAACTAACAGAATCCAAGAGATGAAGAATGTCTGAAGTGGAAGACTCAATAGTGGAAATAGATACATCAGTTAAAGAAAACACTAAAACCAAAGAAGCCATAAAACAAAATCAGAAAATATGGGACACCACGAAAAGACCTAACCCAAGAATAAAACATATACAAGAAGGAGAAAAAATTTAAGCTCAAAGGCACAGATAATGTATTCAACAAAATCATAGAAAAAACTTTCCCAACATGAGAAAGGAAATGCCTATAAAGTTACAAGAAGCTTACAGAATACCAAATAAATTAGATCCCCAAAAAAGTCTGCCCCCCACAAATAATCAAGCCACCAGACATACAGAACAAAGAAAACATTTTAAGAGCTACAAAACAAAAGGGCCAACTTACTTATAAAGGCAGACCCAACAGAATAACTGTGACTATTCAATGGAAATGATGAAAGCAAGAAGGTCCTGGTCGGAAGTTATATAGACACTAAAAGAGCATAGCTGCCAACCCAGGCTACTATACCCAGCAAAACTATCAATCACCATAGATGGAATAAACAAAATATTTCACAACAAAATCAAACTTAAACAATACCTATCCACAAATCTGGCCCTTCAGAAAGCATTAAAGAGAAAACTCCAAGATAAGGATCCCATATACACTCATGAAACCACAAAAAAATTAATCCAATAGAAGAAAAGCCCAAAAAAGGATACAAGATACCACCAAAAATAACAGAAAATTACAATCAGTGGTCACTAATATCCCTAATATTAAAGGACTCAACTCAAATATAGGAAGACACACCATAACACGATGAATACAAAAACAGAAAAAATCCTTCTGCTGCATACAAGAAATACACCTCAACTCCAAAGACAGACACAGGCACAAGGTAAAGGGTTGGGACAAATTTTTCCAATCAAATGGCCCCAAGAACAAGCTGGTATTGCCATCCTAATATCTAACCAAGTAGACTTCAGACTAAAATCAATTAAAAGAAACCAGGATGGACATTACTTATTCATCTCAAGAAAAATTGATCAAGATGAGATTTCAATCCTGAATATTTATGCTTCTAATATAAGGGCACCTAAGTATGTAAAAAAAAAACACTACTAAAGCTCAAACCCCACATTAATTCTCATACTCTCATTGTGGGAGAATTCAATACTACACTTTCACCCTTGGATAGATCAACAAGATAGAGACTCAGCAGAGAAATAAGGGGTCAAACAAAGTTTATGATGCTAATGGATTTAATAGATATTTATAGAAGCTTCCACCCAAACACAAAGGAATATACATATTTCTCAACATCACATAGAACTTTCTCTAAAATTGACCACATAATTGGTCATAAAGCAAATATAAATAGATACAAAAAATGGAAATAATCCCTTGTATTATATCAGACCATCATGGTCTAAAGTTAGAGTTCAACAACATCAAAAATCACAGAAAGCCTATGAACTAATGGAAACTAAACATCACTCAACTAAACCACCCCTGAGTCATGGAAGAAATTAAGAAAGAAATCAAAGACTTCCAAGAGTTTAACAAAAATGAATCCACAACATACCCAAACTTATGCGATACAATGAAAGCAGTCTTAAGAGGAAATTTCATAGTACTAGATGCCTACATGAAAAACCTAGAGAAATTCCACACTAGAGAACTAACAGAACAGCTGAAAACTTTAGAAAAGTTAGAAGCAAATTCACATAGAAAGAGTAGACAGTAGGAAATAATCAAACTTAGAACTGAAATCAATATAATTGAAACAAAAAGAACAATACAGAGAATCAATGAATCAAAGAGTTGGTTCTTTGAGAAAGTCAACAAGATACATAAACCATAATCCAAACTAACCAAAAAGCAGAGAGAGAGTATCCAAATCAACAAAATCAGATATGGAAAGGAAGACATAACAACAGACCCCCAGGAAATCCAGAGAATTATCAGGTCATACTTTGAAAAATGTATATTCCCCAAAAATGGAAAACCTAGAAGAAATGGACAGTTTTCTCAATAGGTATCACTTACCAAATTAAATCAAGGTCAGATTAAATACTTAAACAGACCTATAAGTCCAAAGGAAATTGAAGCTGTCATTAAAAGCCTCCCAAGTAAAAAAGCCCAGTTCCAGATGGTTTCAGTGCAGAATTCTACCAGACATTCAAAGAAGAACTAATACCAATATCCTCAAAGTGTTTCATAGAGTACAAACTGAAGGAATATTGCCAAACTCTTTATAAGAGGTCACAATGACCAGAATACCCAAGCCACTCAACGACACAAGAAAGAAAGAGAATAACAGACCAACTACCCTCTTGAATATTGATTCAAAAATTCCCAACAAAATCCGGGCAAACAGTATACAACAACATATAAAAAATATCATCCACCACAATCAAGTAGGCTTCATAGCAGAAATGCAGGGATGGTTCAACATATGAAAAATTGCAAATGTCATCCATCATATAAACAACCTGAAAGAGAAAAAACCACCTGATTATGTCCTTAAACACTGAAAAATCCTTTAACCAAATCCAACACTCCTTTGTGATAAAAGTCCTGGAGTGATCAGGAATTCAAGAGAAATATTTAAGTAAAATAAAGGTGATTTACAAGAATCTGACAGCCAACATCAAACTAAATGGAGAAATATTCAAAGCAATCCCATTAAAATCAGGAACCTTATCTGTTCAATATAGTTCTCAAAATTTTAGCTAAAGCAGTAAGAAAACAAAACAATATTAAGAAGATACAAATTGGAAAAGAAGAAGTAAAACTATCACTATTTGTAGATGATCTGATTGTATACATAAATGATCCACAAAATTCTACCAGGGAACTTCTACAGCTGATGAACACCTTCAGCAATGTAGCAGGATACAAGATTAATTCAAAGAAATCAGTAGCCCTCTTATACACTAAAGGTTAAAGGGCTGAAGTAGAAATAAAGGAAACATCACCCTTTATAATAGCTGCAAATAGCATTTAATATCTGGGAGTAACTATAACCAAGAAAGTAACAGATCTATTTGGTAAAAACTTTAAATATCTGAAGAAAGAAATTGAAGAGGATATCAGATAATGGAAAGCACTCCCATATTCCTGGATAATTAGGATCAACATAGTAAAAATGACAATCCTACCAAAAGCAATCTACAGATTCAATGCATTTCCTATCAAGATCCCAACACAATTTTTTACAGGCATTGAAGGAGCAATATTCAATTTCATTTGGAATAACAGGAAAGCTAGGATTGCCAAAACAATTTTGCTCAACAAAAGAACCTCAGGAGGCATCAACATCCCCAACTTCAAATTATACTATAAACGTGCAGTAATAAAACCAACCTGGTACTGGCATAAAAATATAAAAACAGACTCATGGATCATTGGAATCAAATTGAAGATCCCGACATTGACCCAAAAAGCTATGAATACCTGATCTTTCACAAAGAGGCCCAAAATAGTCAATAGAAAAAAAGATAGTATATTTAACAAATGGTTTTGGCATAGATGGAGTGCAGTGTGTAGAAAAATGCAAACATATCCAAGTGTATCACCCTGCACAAAACCCAAATACAAGTGGATCAAAGACCTCAACATAACTGAACTTGATAGAAAAGAAAGTGGAAAATACTCCCAATGCATTGGCACAGGTCTTCACTTGCTAAATATAACACCAGTAGCACAGACACTAAGAAAAACAATCAATAAGTGGAACCTTCTGAAATGGAGAAAATTCTGTAAAGCAAAAGACACAGTCAATAAGACAAAATGACAGCCTACAGAATGGAAAAAGATTTTCACCAACCCTACAAGTGACAGAAGACTGATCTAAACTATATTCAGAACTCAAGAAAGTAGAGCGCAAACCCTTGAAAAACCCAATCAAAAAATGGGGTTCAGAATTAAAAAGGGAATTCTCAGCCAAAGAATTACAAATGGCTGAAAGGCACTCAACATCTTTAGCCATCAGAGAAATGTAAATCAAAAGAACTTTGAGATACCACCTTGTACCTGTCAGAATGGTTAAGATTAAAGTTACAAATGACAGTCTATGCTGGAGAGGATGTGGAGCAAGGGGAACACTCCTCCATTGTTGCTGATAGTGTCAGCATGTTCAGCTACTCTGGAATACAGTATGGCGGTTTCTCAGAAAACTGGGAATCAATCTCCCCAAGAGTCCAGCTATATCACTACTGGGCATATACCCCAAAGATGCACTTTCACACTCCAAAGGCATTAGCTAAGCAATGTTCATAGCAGCATTATTCACAATAGCAAAAACCTGGAAACAACCTAGATGACCTCAACTAAAGAATGTATTAACAAACTCTGGTACATCTATACAATGGAGTACTACTCTGCAGTAAAAAAAAAATGATATTCTTAAATGCAGACAAATGGATGGATTTGGAGAATATCCTCCTGAGCAAGGTATCACAAACCAAGAAAGATAAGCAGAAGATGTACTCACTCATTAGTGGACTTAAAATAATAAGGAAATCATACCCAAGCTTCAAACCACAACCACCGAACAGCTTGGTAACCGAAGCATCTTGAACTGGCATGTTGGTTTCCATTCCCTCCAGAGGAACACCTTACCCAGTCTTGATCTTAGAATAAGAATATCAGATGTGCCTGGAGTGAATGCTGAGCTAAGTCACCTAGGAATCTTGGGACTTCTTGTCGTTGCTTACGAAGAGATAAGGAGATGGCGAAAAGAGACAGTGACTGGGAGGGGTGGTAGAGAGAAGGGAGTTTGAGCAAGTTGATACATGGATAAAAAAATGAGACTTTATTTAAAAAATAAATAAATCAAAAAAAGGAAAATGGTATTCAAAGAATTCAGGGCAGGCACTGTACTTCAGAGTCTGTAAATGAAAAAGGAAGTCACATATAGGGTAGTTAGAGAATGCAAATATTTATTTCTGTTCTTTAAATTGCCATTTAGAACCTGTTACATGATGTACAAATAAATGCTGATGAGGGGATAAATTAACATGTGCAGGCATACATATAAAAATCTAAGGAATGATGTATGAATTATCTATCAATTTAATACAAGAGTCTGATATAAACTTTTAATCAAATTAGCAAGAATAGTAGAGAAAAATACAGTGGCCGTCGTGATATCTTCGTTTATTTCCTTGGCTGATGACTATTATGCTGTACTTGCTACAAGGAAGAGTGTCCATGTACTTAAACTATACTGGCTTGCTATATTTTGCCCACTCCTTGGCATTCTAAATAATTTCAGTACAGATATTTTGATAAAACATTGTGATACAGTTATAACATCAGAAATAAGAAGTAGAGATCAGAAAAAAATATTGTTGCATAAATACTTCTGTCAATAAAAACTATCCTACAGTAAGTAACTCAGAGTCTGCTGGCACTATGTCTCCTCCTCTGCAAGAGTACCCACCTACCCACACATGTCTACATCTACTATGCTCTTATCCATACATATCAATTTTTATATATGTTTAAAAATTTTACTATGAATTAATTTTAGGCTCACATAAAAGTTACAAAATTGATGTTAGGAATTCCTATATATATGTCACTCAAATTATACATATATTTGATCAAAATATTTTATTTTTCTCCTTTGTATACATATAATGCTTCCTTGCCTCTGTGTATTCAAATATACTTATCTTAATCAGAATACAATGAGGACATTAACATTGACAAATGTTGTCATCATAAGCTTCATTTAAACTTTACTTTTGGTTCTGCAAATATCTCCATAATCTTTTTTTATTTTAACAATACAAGCCAATTTATGTACACTTAATGCAAATCTTCAGTCTTATTCAATGTAGAGAGTAGTTGAAATTCAAAACTTTGATAAATTTAACATTTTAAAATTTGTAAACTAGTTTCTCGGTAAAATGTTTGTTTTTAAATTTATTCTTTAAATGATAGGAGGGTAACATATTACCAGTGTGATTACGATATTCATTTGATACACAATTAAAATATTTTGTGTCTATTTGCATTACATTTTGAATATTTCCTCATTTTTAATTTTTTTTAAATTTTAAAATGTTTCCCCATACCTACCACTACTCTCCCTCCTTCCCCTCTTCACAGTCTTCCCCCCAGCTTCCGCCTACCTCATCCCCCTTTCCATTCTTCAGAGAGGGTAAGGGCTCTCAAGGTGAGTCAACTTGGTCTGGCATATCCAGGTGAAGTAGAACTGAGTCATCCCCCTTCCCCCCAGTGTCAAGGCTGAGTAAGCTGTTCCTCTATAAGGAACAGACTTCAAGAAGCCAGTTCATGCACCAGAAATAAACTCTGGTCCCACAACAAGAGGCTCCATAAACTGCTCATGCCTTTCTACTATCATCTACATTCTGAGGGTTTATAGTTTTGCTGCATGAAGATTCCTTAGCTGTAATTTCAGAGTTAATGAGCTCCCAATAGCTCAGGTCAGCTATTTCTGTGGGTTTCCTCTTCAAGATATTTATCCTGTTGCTCATATAATCTCTCCTCCCTTTCTTCATCTGGAGTGGGTGCTTGACCCAATGCTTAGCTACAGATCTCTGCATCTGATTCAATCAGTTGTTGGAGGAAGGTTATATAATGGCAATTAGGGTGATCTTTTATTTGATTCTAGGGGAAGACCAGTTCAAGTACCCTCTCCACTATTGTTAGGGTCTTAGCTGGGGTCATCTTGTGAGTTCTTGAGTGTTTCCCTAGCACCAGGTTTCTCTCTAACCCCACAATGTCTCTTTCTATCAAGATATTTCTTTCTTCTCCCCACTCAACCATTCCATTCTCTCATGTTCTCTTCCTACCTCTCCTTGTTCTCGCCTCCCTGCATATAATCCCAATTTACTCAGGAGATCTCTATTTCTCCTTTCCAGGTAGATTCATGAATATCTCTCTTAACTTCCTCCTGTTACCTAGCTGCTTTGGGTTTGTGGATTATAGTATGGTTATCCATTGTTTTATGTCTAAAATCCACTTATGAATGAGTAAATACCATGTTTATCTTTCCGGGTCTTTGTTACCTCACTAAGGATGATATTTTCTAGATATATCCATTTGCCTGCAAATTTCAGGATGCCATTTTGTTTTTACTGCTTAGTAGTACTCCATTGTGTAAATGTACCACAATTTTTTAATTTACTCTTCAGTTGAGGAGCATCTACATTGTTTTCAGGTTCTGGCTCTTACAAATAATGCTGCTATGAACAAAGTTGACCTAATGTCTTTGGGTTAAAAATGTGCAACCTTTGGTATAAGTCCAAGAGTGGTATTGTTGGGTCATTAGGTTGAATTTCAGTTTTCTGTGGGACTGCCATACTGATTTCCAAAGTGGCTATACAAGTTTACATTCCTGCCAGCAATGGACAAGTGTTTCCCTTACTCTGTATCCCCTCCAGCATAGGCTGACAGGTACATGGTGGTATTTCAGAGTTGTGTTGATTTGCATTTCTCTGATGGCTAAGAATGCTGGGAAGTTCTTTAAGTGTCTCTCATTCATTTGAAATTCTACTGTTGACAATTCCCTATTTAGCTCTGTATCCTGTTTTAATTGGATTATTTGGTTTTATGACCTCTAGTTTCTTGAGTTTTACATAAATTTTTGATGTCAGTTCTCTGTCTGATGTAGGGTTCGTGAAGATCTTCATTCTGTAGACTGTTGTTTGGTCTTATATACCATGTCCTTTGCCTTATAGTAACTTCTCAGTTTCAGAAGGTTCCATTTATTAATTGTTGCTCTCAGTGTCGGTGCTACTGGTGTTATATTTAGGAAGTTGTCTCCTTTGCCAATGTTTTCAAGGGTATTTTCCACTTCCTGTTTTATCAAGTTTTATATATTATTTTCATCATACTAAATAAAAAAGTTCTCTAAATATCACATTTCTTCCATTTCCATCATCCCACTGTGCAGACACCACAATAATGCATTCAATGGGCCATTCTCTCCTCACCTACAACCAGTTTAGTGGTACATATTAGCTTTCTAAGTTGCTAAGTATCTTTTTGTTAAAATAAGCCATGGGTCCAAGTTTATTATGCAAACTTTTAGAAGCTTGAGGCAGGGATTCTTGTTTGATTCATTTTTTGAAGCAAACTCATTGATAAGCTCAGTAAAATGAAGAACATAACAAATCTGAGCACTGGTTTGGCCTAAACTGGGTAGTATTTTCATTGTGATCCTATGGGAGACTCTGTAATCCTCAATTTCTCCTGCAGCTGATTTCATAATTGGAGAAGTGATGAATGTTTTTATCTTCTTTGTCATTAATGGACTATAGGCTGTCAATGGAGATAAAGAAATAGATTCCACAATTATATGACTTCTGTTTTGAATTGAGGATAAGTCTTTAGACAAGAAGCCTTGGCTAGCAGTGAGTAATTATAATAGTGCAAGACTGCCCCAAATTTACAAGGTACATGCCTGGATTCCGTTATATACATGTACATCTCATGTAACACATGGCACCCAGGAGGAAGGGTAATGGAGAAAAATTGCCTTGAGGGGCAGGGATATAGCTTAGTTGGTTGAAGTGCTCACTGCATAGGTGGGAGGACCAAATTGATCCCCATCATTTATATTTTTAAAAAACTAGGAATGTTGCAATGATTTTGAGAATATGGAAATGTAAATATCCCTGGGACACCCTGACCAGCCACCACACACTCATCAGTGTACCCAGGTTGGTGAGAGATGGCCCTGCCCCCCAAAAAAACACATGGTGGATGGCTCCTGAAGAAGAACACCTGAGGTTGATCTATGACACCCACAATTATATTTGAATGTATAAATAAAATGGATAAATTGGATTTTTAAGTTGAAAATTTGGAAACTCATACTAAATGGATAAAGAACACATGTGGTGCAGGAAACAAATTGAAGTAGCATTTTTGAGACAATCCATGTGCTAATGTGAACTTTTTTGATCAGGTATCTTTTACAATATATGACTTAAAGTGAAGCTCATTAAGGGGTTCCATAGATAGCTGTGTCATCCTCAGGATATGAGTATGGCTGCTGTGTAAAACTGCAAGTTTGAATAATACTTTCATGTCTTTCAAGCTTTTAACATATCACAAGGGCAATGACATTTGTGTTTTGCTCAGAACTATTTTCTCAGCTTTCCTCAGTAAAGCAGATACACATCTGGTTTGTGCTCCCTGGCCTCCTTGATCCTGCTATTTGCCCAGTGAAGCCGGCTTGACGTTGCTCATATGGCCTTTAATCAGAAATGTTTTAAACCAATGATAACCCAAACATGTCATGAAAACTTCAGATCCACTTACTATCCATTCATCCAATTCCACACATATCTATGAAATGTCAGATGTGCTCAAGGCACTGTCAAAATATTATGAAAACTTAGAATTGACACAAGAGCTTACTGGATGTCCTTTGAATGCAGACCCAGGTCTGCCCTTTTCATTGACTTTTTTCTTACCTAGGCTACTTTTCAGTCTAGAAAGGGCAGACATTAGCTGATGGATGTACATCTAGTGTAGACATAAATAATCCTGTTCTTGTACACTAGGTAAAACACAAAAGTTATGCTTGGTTAACCTTGGAGTATTGACTGGTTTCACATGTTACTTGGCAATTGTGTTCAAGCATCCCCTTATTAAGGAACAATAATTTCTTTCACTTCTCATTTTAACCACTTTAAATATTGTTTTGATAATTACTAAATATAATGTTTCTTGACATGTGCTCAATACACACACACACACACACACACACGTATATATAGTAGCACTCAGCTTGTCACTCTTTTTATTAGCATCGAGGAAAATCAATGGCTGTGAGTGACAGAGAAGAGCAGCTTTTGTTTTGCTTGGATAGTAATGGCAGTTGTAGTGTTTACATTTAAGGGGAAGAAAGAGAGAAATCAATAGAAAGAACTCTGAAGAGAGTATTTTAATCTGTATAGGGAAGTATGACTAATTTCAAAACCGATGGTTATTAATTCATAGTGTATATATTTGAATAATATTTGAAAGATTTTGTGGAAAATTTACCAGTATTACTACATGTGTATTCTCCTCAATTTTACTTATTGGTGCATTCTCAAAAAGTATCAAGAGATGTAGAAAGAAGATAATCATATATCTATATGTGTAAGCAAAGAAATGCATTGGTCTAGATGTTGCCATCAAAAAATACTTCAAAAATTAAACATGATATATACTCACTAATAAATGAACTTTAGATATAAAGCAGAGAATAACCTGACTGCATTCCAACCCACCCCCAACACACACACACAGTAGAAAGTTAAGAGGATCATCCATAGATACACCTGGGAAGGGGAAATAAAGAAGAGCTCCTGAGTAAATTGGAATCATATGGGGAAAGGGAGGGCAAAGAAGTAGTTACCTTAATAGAGGGAGCCATTGTGGGGTTAGAGAGAAAACTGGTGCTAGGGAAACACCCAGGAACCTAAAGATGAGCCTTGCTAGGATCCCACGAATTATTGGAGATACCTAAACTGGCCTTTTCCTATTATCATATGAATGACTACCCTAATTGCCATTATAGAATCTTCATCCAATAATTAAGAGATCCATAGCTAACTACCAGGTTGAGCTACTAGTCCAGCTGAAAATAGAGAGGAAAGATTGCATGGGTGGAAGGATCTGGATCATGATAGGGAGATAATATAGAGTAGGATGTCCAGTGATGTTGGCAGCTGACAGACTCTGAAATGACAGCTGATGAAACTTCATGAAATGGATCTGGACCCTCTGAATGTGGATGACTGTCTAAAGGCTTGGGCAGTTTGTGGAGCCTCTAGCACTTAGACCAGAGTTTATTTCTGTCGCATGAACTGCTTTCTCATAGCCCATGCCCTGTGTGAGAACATCTTTTTCAGCCTTGACACTTGGAGAAGGGACTCGATCCTACCTGTACTGGATCTACTAGAGCAAATTGACTAACCTTGGGATTCCTTGCCCTCTCTGGTGAGTGAATGGGATTTGGAGTGGGGAGAGGCTGAGAAAAGACTGGGAGAAAGGGCAGGGCAGGACGGGGAGCAGTGGTGAGTATGGGAAACCTTTTATTTTTATTTTTCTTAAAAAAAAAAACCCACATTAATGTCAAAACCAAAAAGGTTCACTCACATAGCAGAACAAAGAGTAGTTTCTACAGGATCTCACAGCAGCAGTTTTAACATCATTCAGAACAAAAATAATCTTATTAATTTAGAAGCATTTGGTAGAATATTTTCAAGGATATTGTTTTAATTGTAAAATGAAACTAGTTTTATATTTAATTTTCTTTTCTGTATTATTATCTTAAAATGTTTAAGAGCAAACTTCAGAATAATCAAATTTATTCCATGTTTTTTAACTACATATGGAAACAAAGCTAAGAATATTTATGAGTAAAATATTCTCTAGCATACAAAGTACAAGGTATAGTGTTTCTCGTTTGGAAAAAAGCTTGTAGATATACAAAAAACCCTCAGAAAATATGTCATATATGATAGGAATTCATTCAACAGATATGTTATGGTAGCTGTACTTTTCAACTGCATGCTCAAAAGATGCAAGAAAGCTGAGTTTGCTAAACAGAAAGATAAATCTTTTTTTTTTCTAAATAAAAATTAAGGGTTGCATATATTGCTTACTGATTAAAAGCCCTGGTTTGTTTTTTTTCCCCCAGAGGCCTCATACACTAAGACCAACAATCAATAAGAGGGATTTCGTGAAGCTAAGAAGCTTCTGTAAATCCAAGGACACTGTCAATAGGACAAAACGACAGCCTACAGAATGGGAAAAGATTTTCACCAATCCTACAAGTGATAGAGGACTGATCTCTAAGATATATAAAGAACTCAAGAATCTAGAGCCCAAAACCTTGAATAACCCAATCAAAAAATGGGGTTCAGATCTAAAAAGGGAATTTTCAGCAGAAGAATTACAAATGGCTGAAAGGCACTTGAAAAAGTGCTCATCATCTTTAGCCATCAGAGAAGTGCAAATCAAAACAACTTTGAGATACCATCTGACACCTGTTAGATCGGCTAAGATTAAAGACACAGAGGACAGCCTATGCTGGAGAGGATGCAGAGCAAGGAGAACACTCCTCCATTGTTGGTGGGAATGTAAGCTTGTTCAGCCACTTTGGAATGCACTTAAAGATATTTTAATTATAGAGTACATGTACTATAAACATAAAATTCACAGACAAAATACCTGAAATTACTTAAATATTTAGAAATTAAATACCATATTTGTAAATAATACATGAAACAAAAAGGAAATTAAAGAGAAACTGTTTAACATGCTGAAGCAAATAAAAATTAGGACAAAGAATTGATAAATTTATACAATGCAGAAAATGTACTCTACAGAGAAAATTTTGTTACACTAAATCTTGGTATCACAAAGCAAAAAGGAAAATGAAATTATTAACGTGGTCTTGGCTTCCACTTTGAGAAATCAGAAACTGAGCTACAAGGTAAAAGATAAACAAATAAGGCAATCAAAGTGGAGAAATAGTAGTTAGGAAGCGCAATGAAATTGATAAGAATGTGTTGGTGTTTAATAAAATATACAAATGAGTAGTCAAATGTATTAGAAAAATGAAAGAAAACAAAAGTAATCAAATATTAGGAATGAGTGGGTAGATTAAGAAATTCAGTCAAATGTGACAACTTTTTGTTAATAAATTTGAGAGTTTATATAAAATCAGAAAGTTCCTTAAAAAACATAAGTTCCTAGATGTTAATGAGAAATAATTAGTGGTTTGTAAATACATGTTTAGAAGTAGTACACAAGGTAAAATTCCTAAACGTTGAGGTTTCAGGAGGGAATTCCTCCAAACATTTGGGAAAGAGATAATCCCAACTTCATACAAAATTAGAGAAAAGTGAGTGTTTATAGCCACTTTTATGAGAACAATCTGTCAGTCATACTGACAGTAGAATTGTACAAAAAACAATGAAAACAAATAAAGGGTAAACATTTTAAAAATAGTATCCAATAATATAATTAAAGAAAAATACTTTATGATCAAGTGCTCTCTATCCCAGAAATGAGGTATCATTTTAAAAATAAAAGTAAAACTTTATTTAAAAGAGAAATCTACATTCTAAATTCAAAACATTGTAAGCATTTTATAATATTTAACAGTGATTCTAAATAAATTTTGGATAAAATATCTTAAAAAATGAGTAGACAGGAATTTCCTGCCTGTGGTGAAGAGAGATCCACAGGTGACACATCCATAGAATTAGGAGAACAAATCATTTCTTCTCACATCAGAAATAAAGCAAAGATGCCCATTCCCACCACTTTATCCAACATGGTAGGCCAATAAGGCTAGGAAAATGATTTGTGTTTTGATAATAATTAGTAAAATCTAAAACTGTGTTTATTAGAAAATGCATAGATGATCAATATTATAGAATTTCTAAAATATTATAATGCTAAAATGCCATCTATAAAACTGCTACTATTTATTTTATGAACATATGCACAGGCATTGAGAAACATACAGTAACAGAAAATATTGAATACTCGTGGGTAAATATGATTTTTAAAAATGATGTCACCTACATTTTTAAACTGTCAAGCATTATGGAGAAAAATAAAGTACTAAATAAACAATATAAAATTTAGAGATCTCAGTAATTTTATGTTTTTTGTTCCCATTAATTAATCTCTATAAATTGAGAATGTCAAATCACACCTCTATTTCCAGTTCTAGGGAAGCTGAGGCTGAAATGTTGCCAACACCTTGATCCTGAATAGGCTACATAGTGATTTCAAACCTAACCTGAAATGGATATGTCCCAGCACTAAAAAGAAATTATTGGATTATTACCATAGTATATAAGTTAAACTAAAAAAATCATAAATAAAATTGGGAAGAAAATCTAAGAATTGCTAAAGTATTATTAAAATTTTAAATAATATAATGACCTGTCTTTAGCAGAATTTAACACTTTCACCTTTTCAGAGTCAGTTTAGGGAACACATACCTTTGTAAAAGATAGTCAGCCAAGAACTTAAATTCCTGTATGTATCAAGAGCACATAAACGTCAATAATTAGCCAACAATCCTATTATTGTAACTAATAATCACTGGCAACAGATAAAGAAAAGTTTAATATTTATTAAGGGGCTTATAGGGGAACATTCACTAATATATGAGATTAAACAGTCTTGAGATTTCTGAAACTGGGTTAGGTCCTTTATCCAAGAGTGGGAGAGAAAAACAGGAAGAAGGGGCATGGGTGTAGGTGCATCCAATCTTAAACTGGTCCTCTGGCCACACCCTGAATACTGGGGCTTCATGTCCTAAAAGATACACTTCTAGGTCAAGAAAATCACAATGCAATTAAAATAAAAATAAAGTATTTGAGCAGACACTTCATTGTACATTTGTGCCATATAGAAATTGCAAATAAATGTCAATAGATATGATCATTACTCAGCCTATACAAATGTAAAATTGAAACCCAAATGTTCTATTTCTATATTTTAATTAGAATGATCGTATTTATCAATATTGACCATCCAAAGGCTGGCTGAACTGGAGCAAATGAAAGTCTGAGACAATGAGAATGAGAATGTGAATTGGTACAACCACTTTCAAAGTCCATTTGGAAATATATTTTAAAATTAAGTATTCATCCACCATTATAAAAAGTCCTTATATTCTTAAGCAAATGACAAAAAAAAATAAAAATTCTGTGTCTATTAAAAGAGTTGTACATAAATGTTTACAGAATCTTCATTTTTAATATCCTTAACCTGGAAGAGACACAAATGCTCACCAAATTTTCAGTATAGAAAGAAACTGTCATCTGATCTGTAGTATAAAACCTACTCAGTAATAAAAATAGAATGGCTAATTGATAAATAAAAAACATGGATTCTGTTTGAAATAATCTTTGTGGAGATAAAAAAGATAGATGAAATAGTTAGACTTTGGTTCATTTTTGTTAAATTCTTGAGAAATGCATATTAATCTATTGTGGTAGAATGCAGACCATTTTCTGAGGAGTAAACCTAGAAGACACAGAGGAAAGGGTTATAAAAGGATACAAGGAAAATTTTATTATTATTATTGTTATTATGAATATAGTCATATATTTTATCCATATATACCCTTGTTTAAACTCCTTTCCCCCTCCCAACCCTCCCAGTCACTATATCTTCTTCCTATTGCCCAGCAAGGGCAAGAAGTACCAAGGTCCCAAGGTGGCTTAGTTCAGCATCCATTCCAGGCAGATTCAGTTTCCTCACCCCAACATCAAGAAGTGGGTCAGGTCTTCATCTGGAGGGAATGGGCTCCAAGGTGCCCATCCAAAGTGTTTTAGATCCCAAGCTGTACTGTGGTTGTGGTTTGCACTTGGACATGCTTTGCATTTTGTTTAAAGTCCACTAATAAGTGAGTACATCCTCTACTTATCTTTCTGGGTTTGTGATACCTCCTTCAGGGGGATATTCTCCAAATCCATCCATTTGCCTGCAAATTTCAGGATATCATCTTTTCTTACTGCTGAATAGTACTCCACTCTGTTGCTGTACCACAGTTTGTTAATCCATTCTTCAGCTGAGGGGCATCTAGGTTGTTTCCAGATTCTTGCAATATAAATAATGGTGCTATGAACATAGTTGAGCTAATGCCATTGGAGTGTGAGTGTGCATCTTTAGGGTATACACCCAGAAGTGGTATTTCTGGGTCCTTGGGGAGACTGATTCTCAATTTTCTGAGAAATCACCATACTGCATTTCAGAGTGATTGAACAAGCTGACACTCCCACCATCAATGGGGGAGTGTTCCTCTTGCTTCACATCTACTCCAGCATAGGCTGTCATCTGTGTCTTTTATCTTATCCATTCTGACAGGTGTAAGGTGGTATCTCAAAGTTGTTTTGATTTGCAATTCTCTGATGGCTAAAGATGTTGAGAACTTTTTCAAGTGCCTTTCAGCCATTTGTAATTCTTCTGCTTAGAACTCCCTTTTTAATTTTGTACCCCATTGGGTTATTCAAGGTTTTGGGCTCTAGTTTCTTGAGTTCTCTATATATTTTGGAGTTCAGTCCTCTGTCACTTGTAGGCTTGGTGAAAATCTTTTCCCAATCTGTAGCTTGTTTTGTCTTATTGAATTTTTCCTTGGCTTTACAGAAGCTTTTCAGTTTCAGAAGGTCTCACTTATTGATTGTTGTTCTTAGTGTCTACGCTAGTGGTGTTATATTTAGGAAGCGGTCACCTGTGACAATTCGTTGGAGGGTATTTCCCACTTTCTTTTGTATCAAGTTCAGTGTGGCTGGATTTATGTTGAGGTGAGTGATCCACTTGGATTTGAGTTTTGTGCAGGGCAACAGGCTTGAATCTATTTGCATTTTTCCATACACTACCATCCAGCTATGCCAACACCATTTGTTAAAGATACTATCTTTTTTCCATTGAATATTTTGGGCCTCTTTGTCAAAGTTCAGGTGTTTATAGATTTTTGGGTAAATGTACGGATCTTCACTTCAGTTCCATTGATCTGCAAGTGTGTTTTTATACCAGTAATAGGCTGTTTTTATTACTGTAGCTCTATAGTAAAACTAGAAGTCAGGGATGGTGATATCTCCTGTGGTTCTTTTGTTGAGCAAAATTGTTTTGGCAATCCTGGCTTTCCTGTTATTCCAAATGAAATTGAATATTGTTCTTTCGAGGACTGTAAAAATTGTGTTGGGATTTTATTGGGAAGTGCATTGAATCTGTTGATTGCTTTTGGTAGAATTGCCATTTTTACTATGTTGATCATCCCTATCCAGAGTCATGGGAGATCTTTCCATTTCCCGATATGATTCTTTCTTCAGTGATTTAAGTTTTTGTCAAATAGATCTGTTTCTTCTTTGGTTAGAATTACATCATTATATTTCATGCTATTTGTAGCTATTATAAAAAGGGCAATGTTTCCCTTATTTCTTTTTCAGCCCTTTTATCTTTAGTGTATAGAAGGACTTCTGATTTCATTGAGTTAATCTTCTATTCTGCTCATTGCTGAAGGTGTTTATCACCTGTAGAAGTTGCCTGGTAGAATTTTATGGGTCAATTATGTATACAATCATGTCATCTGCAAATAGAGATAATTTCACTTCTTTTCCAATTTGTATCCCCTTAATTTCCTTTTGTTTTCTTGTTGTGTTAGCAAAAACTTTGAGAACTATATTGAATAGATAAGGGGAGAGAAGACAGCCTTGTTTAGTTTTAAAATTTTAGTGGGATTCCTTTCAGTTTTTCTCTTTAAGTTTAATGTTGGCTATTGGCTTCTCATAAATTATATTTATATAAATTTCTTTGTATTCCTGATCTTCCTAGGACTTTTATCATAAAGGAGTGTTGGCTTTTGTTAAAGGCTTTTTCAGTGTTTAAGGATATAATCAGGTGGTTTTTCTCTTTCAGGTTGTTAACATGATGGATGACATTTACAGTTTTTCATATGTTGAACCATCCCTGTGTTTCTGGAAAGAAGCCTACTTGATTGTGGTGGATGATATTTTTTATATATTGTTATATACAGTTTGCCAGAATTTTGTTGAGAATTTTAGCATCAATATACATGAGGGAAATTGAACTATATTTCTCTTTCTTTGAGTGCATTTTTGAATGGCTTGGGTATTCGGGTAATTGTGGCCTCATAAAAAGAGTTTGGTAATATTCCTTTAGTTTCTACTCTATGAAACAGTTTGAGGAGTATTGGTATTAATTCTTCCTTAAATTTCTGGTAGAATTCTGCACTGAAAGCATCTGGACCTGGGCTTTTTTTAAATTTTTTTTCTCCTCCGGAGGCTTTTAATGACAGCTTCAATTTCCTTTAGGGTTATAGGTCTGTTTAGGTATTTAATCTGATCTTCATTTAATTTTGGTAAATGGTACCTGTCCAAAAAGCTATCCATTTTTTCTAGGTTTTCCATTTTTATGTAGTATAGATTTTCAAAGTATGACCAAATAATTCTCTGGATTTCCTGGGGATCTGTTGTTATGTCTCCCTTTCCATTTCTGATTTTGTTTATTTGGATACTGACTCTATCTCTCTCTCTGCTTTTTGGTTAGTTTTGATAAGGGTTTATCTATCTTGTTGACTTTCTCAGCAAATCAACTCTTTGATTCATTGATTCTTTGTATTGATTTTGTTTCAATTATATTGATTTCAGGTCTAAGTTGTCTGCTAGAGAGAGTCTGATTCAGACCCTTGGGTGTGACCCTGACTCCAGAGAGAGATTCACTGGACTGGTGGCCCAGGATCTAGAATCTGCTCATCTCTCACAAGGAAACTTTTGAGAAGAGGAATGTGCTTATTATCTTGATTGCATTGTGGGTTTCACAGAGGAAGACGTGTCAAAACTCAATTGTATTCCTTAAATATATTCTGTTTTCCGTTCTACTTATATGTTAATGAATCTGCAAAGAGAATCAGCCATTTCTAAAAATAGTGTATAAAGCTAATTCTCAGTTTCAGTTAATTAATTTTACTCTTGAGATTCAATTGAATATTTTTTTCTGGAGGATTTCTCTAAGTTTTTTCCTGCCTTATAAAGTCTTACTTTTGATAGTGTGTTCAATAGCTCAACACTGTCCAAATACTCTGTGCTTAGTATTCAGCATATATTTGTTGAATGAAAAAATGGATGGATGAATGGATGAATAACTAACTGAACAGAAAATAGTATGTTTTATTATGGATCTTTATTTCTGGTTCATGCATATCAACTTTCACATTGTAAGCACTTTGAGATATTGCTATTTTCCTTTATATGTCTATTTTTTATCACAAACCCTTCTGTATTAAACAAGGTTCTCTAGAGTAACAAAAATTATAGAATAAATCTCTCTCTATGGAAAAGAGATTTATTGGAATGACTTACAGGCTGTGGTTCAGCTAATCTAACAATAGCTGTCTATGAATGGAAGGTAAAAAAATCCAGTAGTTATTTAGTTCAGAAAGCTGAATGTCTAAGGTGGTTTTCAGTGTACATCAGAGACCTCAAGATGCAGGCATTAATGCTAGTGAAGATGTGAGCTTTGCTAGTGAGGGGAAAAGCAAGCAGACAGAGAGGGGCTTCAGTTTTTTTTTATGTAGCCTTCTAGCAGAGGATGAGGCTAAGATTAGAGATATGTCTTCCCACATCAAATACCTGGATTTAAATTGTGTCTTACCACTTCAGAGATCCAGATTAGAAGTCCATCTTCCAATTTCAAATGATATAAATAAACAAAAATCTCTCATAGTTGTGCTCAGCCCATTTTTGCTTTTAGTTGAAGATGCCATCAAATTGACAAACAGTAATATTCTCTCAACAGAATTTGGGTGTTTATTACATACTGTATTTTCCAAAGCACCAATTTTCAGGCAGAACCCAGTGGATTGTTTTTATGCAGCAAGAATTATATTCCATCACTTTCAAGGTACTGGGAAAACTTACATGGCTGGGATAATTTTCTGTCTCAGTTGCTAGCGGAAAGCAAGTACCCACTTGGTTTCTAACAATTAATGTTATGTGGTTCTCATCATATACTTCTCCAGAGAATCAATTGAGTTTCAAGAATTAATGTTTTTCTTCCCAACTTACTTCCCCTATGGTTCCAGTTTAGAGAATGTGGCTTTTAGAAGCTTAAATCTTCCAGAAGTGATAGGAGTGGCTTTTTAATAAAAATGGTGTGGTTTGAAAAAAAATGGCCCCTAAAGAGAGTGGTACTATTACGAGGTGTAGCCTTGTTGGAGGAAGTGTGTCACCATGGAGACTTTGAGGTCTGTTTTGCTCATGTTTCCTCTGTGTGACTTTTAGTGGACTTCCTGCTGCCTCTGAGTCAAGATGTAGCACTCTCAGCCCCAGCACCACAGCTGCCTGCACACTGCCCTGCTTCCTGTCATAATGATAATGGACTGAACCTCTGAAACCATAAGCAAGTCCCCTCAAAGAAATGTTTTCTTGATAAGAGTTGCGATGGTCATGGTATCTCTTTACAGCAATAAAAAACAAAGTAAGAAAAATGTGAAATGTATAGGATAAAAAGACATTGATGTAGTTTCTATCATAGAACAAGTTCTTTACTCAACAACAACAAAAAAACCTAAGCAGTAATTTCAATTTAATAAATTTTATTGAACAACTGTATATGCAAAATACTGTATTACTGCCCATGGGAAGTCAAAGGCATATGACAGTGATTTCACTAGACATGTTGAGTGACTGACAAATGAGGCACATCATAATTCGGGTTGCATAAAGAGAAACTGAATCCAAAGACTGATTCTAGGATGCAAGCATATTCTTCAGGGCAGATGTGAATTTCAGGGAAAGTGATATTACCATATTTTTCTGAGAGACACCACTGCCACAAAGTTCTCATTTGTTCTGTCTAGGGAAAACTAGAGCACAGGGTTAGAGCTCAGGATGCTAACATGGCAAAGTCACATGGAGCTGAAGTAAAATTAATAGGAGAATCTCTTTTGAGAATGTATAATGTGGCCACATCTGATAATTGTGTTATGCCAGAACTGAAGCCACCTGATACGTTCATGCTTGTGTATGGAACCTGTGTTGTTTAATGGAGAGTTGTGGGATGAGAGAAACAGAAGAGAAAAGGATCCACATAGCTATTGTATCTTATGGAAATGAGAGCAATAAATTAAACTGTTAAAGCTAAATTAATAACTTGGTATTCATGGTAAGCTGAAGAATTTTCACTCTATAAACACTGAAATTTCAACCTATGAACTTGAGACTATGCCTGGCTTTTGTTGTCTTTCTCCCAAGGTTGGATTCACAAAAGTGGGACAAACACTTAACACCTGCACACTTCTGTGTTTGTCTCCCTGAAGAAATGTGAAGCTCTTTGAGCTCAATAAATGTGTTGTGTTAATATATGAAAATGGAAGACATGACATGGAGGCTGGCTCATTATGCAACCTGTAAACTACTTGAGCAAACATGATTACCTAGATTCAATCCCCAGAACACATTTAAAAATAAAAAAAAAATAAGGCCAACAATGATACCTTATAATCCCAGAACTAAAGAGGTTAAAAGAAAACTTGGAAGCTCCTCCTCACTCTGATGTTCCCCTACATGAATGCACACATGCACAGAATGCACAGAGAGAAGATATGGGGTAATATATTATGACACAGTACCATGATAACATCATCAACTGCCTGAGCAAGGGGTATGGGATATGGGAGGGAACTTGTGTGGAACAAATAAAGACTTCAGCTCAACTTATACACTTATCTACCTCCTGCTTCAATAAGGGACACGAATATTATCAAAAGTGCTAGGTAGAAGGAATTGAATATTTTATGAATCACAAATGAGATATTTAGAGTATTTTTTAATAGCCATAAATTGATGGCCATAAAACGTGTGGAAGAAAGACAAAGTTGAACCATGTAAACCAAATGATAGCAAAAGTGTGTCTGAGTGTGTGTGTGTGTGTGTGTGTGTGTGTGTGTGACTTTTTTTTTATTTTGTATTTATCAAAAAAAAAAAACAGTAAAAAGAATTGTTTTTTTAAAAAAAAAAATGCCGAAGAGTTAACAATAACTATACAGAGGATAATCATAAGCATGACTTATCAAGGGTGGAAATGCAAATAAGATTACTACACATATATTTACTTGGTGTTCAGCTTTCCCTCTGAATTTTTTTTTTCCATCCCTGTATATCCCTATTGAAGGTCCCCTCCCCCTCCCACCACATCTGATCATTTTTCTTCTCTGCAACTCCCCATCCCCTCCCTTGGCAGGGAGCCTTCAGTCCTATGGTCACACTGGCCCAACAATGCTTGGATCAGTCTTCACTCCTGGCCAAATCCAGTTTTGTCCCCCCTCCCTCAAGAGTGAGTCAGGTGTTCCGATAGTTGGACTGGGGTTTGAAGGGTCAGTCCAGGGTGTTTCTGATCCCAAGCTGTTGGGTGGTTGTGGTTTGCCTCTTGGGCATGTTTGGCTTTTGTTCTTGTTTGTTTGTTTAGAGACCACTAGTGAGTGAGTACATCCCCTGCTTGTCTCTCTGAGTTTGTGATACTTCGCTCAGGAGGATATTCTCCAAATCCATCCATTTGCCTGTGAATTTTAGGATATCATTTTTTCTTACTGCCGAGTAGTATTCCATTGTGTAGATGTACCACAGTTTTTTAATCCATTCTTCAGTTGAGGGACATCTAGGTTGTTTCCAGGTTCTTGCTATTATAAATAATGCTGCTATGAACATAGTTGAGCTAATGTGTGTGACTTTTACATGAAAAGTAAAAATAGAAAAAAACAAAGCCTGTGTAGATTTATTCCCAGAACTGTTAATTGCAAACCTGATCCTTAGTCCTTACTTCCTCAATTGCATATTCATGATTGAAGCCTGTAGAGAAACTTTATTTACAAGAAGATTAGATTTTTTTTCAAAGCAAGTTGTTTACATTGTCAACATGTGAAATTAAGGGTTGAGAAGGTGACTCAGTGGTTAAATGCTTGTTATAGAAGCAAGAATCCCTGAGGAAGTTGGATCTCCACAACTTATATGAATGCTGGGTGACCAGGGTAGTTCACCTGTAATTTCAGCTTCAGAAAATTGAGATGGGAATGATGTCCTGGAGCAAGCAAACCTAGTTATATCTGTGAACTTTAGATTTGTTAGAGACACTGAGTATAGCAGACACCTAGGAAGACTACCTGCATCAACCTCAGGATTCATCATGTAACCAAACACATGCATGTGTGTGTCTATACACATAAGAACATGCATACTGCACATGTACGAACAGTACACACACATAAAAGAAAGAGGAAACTTTCAAAAATCAAATTATTTTAGCAGGCCATGGCCAACCACATCTTCCTGCTTTCCACTCTATAGCTCTAACTCTTAAAAAATTGTTAAACTAATTTTTGTTTTTAATCTCATTTTCATCTTAATAAAGTTTTTATATGGCAAGCTTCTATCAGTTTCAGGAACTATAAATTTGATATCATGCAGAATTATACTGTACTTAGCTCCTACACTCATCTTCACTCTAAAATTTCCTTTGCTATTTTCTATTGTGTTTATGTCATTCAGAATTGTTTATGTGTGTGTGTAGAGTGTATGTGTGTGTGCATATGCATCTAGCTCAGTGGCTATATTGCTATCATTCTGTGAATGTGAAAATATACTATAATCAAGTTTTCTGTCTTAGATAAAATTTCTTGTGTCATTTTTTTTCTAACATGTTGTCTTTCAAGGGCACTGGTTACTATTTTTTTCTATGACTCCACCGCTTTGCCCATTGTCAGTATCATCCCCCTCCCATTCCTTAATAATTTGTCTGTAGGGCGCTTCTTCCTCATTGACTACCTGACCAAGGCAGGCGTTCTCTAGGGTTGTTTCTGTAAATTCCCTTTTTTAATCCTTTTGGAGTGGAGCCTTGTTATCTAGAAACATATATCTTTTCATATTAAGAAACTATATTTCATATCTTTTTGAAAATATAAGAAACAATAGACTTATAAAGCAATCCATCTTGTCTAATATTTTCATTTTACTGATGATAATAATGCTTTCCCACAGTCTCCAAATTGAGTGTGGCAGAGCAGTCATTGCAACAGATCTTGTCTGTCAACACTCTCTAAACATAGGAAATGGAAACATTTCTCCATCTAGTTCAGAGCATGTTGAGTCCATTTTTTCCTATAGATCTTAATGTGTTTTTCTTGCATCATCAATAACACTTATTTTTTTTTTCTTCTTTAGTTTGTATTTATCAAAAAAACAGTAAAAAGAATTTTTTTTAAAAAAAAATGTCGAAGAGTTAACAATAACTATACAGAGGATAATAATCATAAGCATGGCTTACCAAGGGTGGAAATGCAAATAAGATTGCTACACATATATTTTCTTTGTGTTCAGCTTTCCCTCTGAATTTTTTTTTCCATCCCTGTATATCCTTATTAAAGGTCTCTTCCCCCTCTCACCACATCTGATCATTTTTCTTCTCTGCAACTCCCCATCCCCTCCCTTGGCAGGGAGCCGACAGTCCTATGGTCACACTGGCCCAACAATGCTTGGATCAGTCTTCACTCCCGGCCAAATCCAGTTTCAACTATGTTCATAGCAGCATTATTTATAATAGCAAGAACCTGGAAACAACCTAGATGTCCCTCAACTGAAGAATGGATTAACAAACTGTGGTACATCTACACAATGGAATACTACTCGGCAGTGAGAAAAAATGATATTCTAAAATTCACAGGCAAATGGATGGATTTGGAGAGTATCCTCCTGAGCGAAGTATCACAAACTCAGAGAGATAAGCAGGGGATGTTTTCACTCACTAGTGGTCTCTAAACAAACAAACAAACAAACAAACAAAAAAAGCCAAACATGCCCAAGCAGCAAACCACAACCACTGAATAGCTTGGGATCAGAAACACCCTGGACTGACCCTTCAAACCCCAGTCCATCTATAGGAACACCTGACTCACTCTTGAGGGAGGGGGGACAAAACTGGATTTGGCCGGGAATAACACTTATTTTTGAGGGTTGAAGGATAGCCCCATAGACACCACTTTTAAAAGCTACACTCTTTTCTCTTGTACTTACCTGATGAGATTGTTTCTCACAATACTGTGATTGGCCATCCTTTGTAGCTGGTTGATTATACATGTCAAGTAATATTCTATCAGTGTTCCTGAAATCAAACATGCCCAGACTGATGAATGGGGTTGTTTTAGCTACTTGAATCTTTTCTTATGATTTGATTTGTGTATTATACTAATCCAGGCAATGAACTTGTGACTTCCTGAATCAATAATCACAGATCCTCATGAATTGGCTTTTCTAGAGAGACTTTGCAATAAACATCATTGCAACCCTGATTAACATGGAGAGAACTGTTCCAAACAGCTGTGCAACTATTACAAACACCAATTAAAGTGCAGCTCCAGATGTTTCAAGCTCAGAACTATAGCCGTACAAGGTGGCTGCTGTATGGAATTGGACATATAAAAGCTGTCAGGTTTAGCATATCTTATGAGTGTCAATACAAGGGAACTATTCTTACCCTTACACTTATGTTGTTGATGTCCAGGCTACTGGAAAGCAGTGCTCACATATACAAAAAGAGAGGAAAATTTGTTACTCATAGAGAGATATTCCTTTCATTGGTGGTGTGATTTCTAAGAACAGTGATGCAGATTTTTACCATTTTTAAAGATGTATTTCCTCTGCATTGGAGCCTGCTTCCTTCTCACATGAGTCCATGATTAAACAAAACAAGGAAATGGTTTACTAAACACTCATAGTTGTGTTGATGTTCTGGAAATAAATCCCTGAACAGAATTTACAGAATTATGTACTGCAGCCTCCTATACTCCAATGAGATTTGGGTTGTTAACTAGGAATATGCATTGTCTATGAAGACAAGAACATTAAATTGAAAATCTTTCCCTGATTTTTATGTACCATGTGATATATTTTCTAATGCTGGTAAGCCCCAGAATCAAGCCTCAAAATTACAAATTTTATGTGGAGGATTGTGAAAGAAAATGTAATAGGTTTTTGTTGTTGTTGTTCAAAGGGCACCAAAAATTTTCTCAGTTATTCTAGAAACATGTAATTTTTAAAATTAATAAGAATCTAAGCATTTAAACAGTAATTATTTAAAGATTATATAATAGACTAGATTGATGCCCAAATAACAACCGTATGCAAAGTCATTCTATTTGCTAAGTTTCCTCGCAATGAGCAAACAAAACAAATCTTTACCCTTTACATCTAAGGTGTATGTAATACAGCTTAGGGTAGATATCAGGAAGGCAAACAAGAACATATTATTACACAATGCAAACAAGAGAAATGACAAAAAGTCATTCAAAGTAGTTTCTACATGAACAGGGGACATGATGTATATCTGTCAAAACAGTATAACAAACTTCTTGCTTGGTATAATCAATACATCTCAATAACGAGTATAGGCAAAGTACAGGACCTACTTACTGTACATTGGTCTTCACCATCTTTAATTTAAAATTGGAAGTTATGCTATCCTAAGTCAGGGAGGTTATGCATATCTTAGCCAAAGAAACCACATTTGATTTGCTTGTTGCAGAGACAAGGTGTAGGATGGAGATGTTGCAGTTAATGGATCATCTAAAACAGTGTCATAGTTTATTTTGTGTTGTTTTGGAATGTCCTCTAAGCAAATAATTAAGATTTGTTGTTAAAAGTATTTTTTACAAGTTTATTCATTTTTTTGGTGCTTGTGTTTGTCATTTTGAGGAGCATGTAATATACTTTTAAAACATGTCTCTCCAAGAACTCAGAGGATATCCCTGGCTAGGTCTCCAACCAATAGTGAAGGAATAGTGAAGTTAGTACCTAGACAGGACTTTCCCTGTAATCGAATGAATAACCACCCTAAGTGCCATCACAGAATTTACATCCAACAATGAATAGAAGTTGGAGGCAGAGATACATGGCTGAGCACTGAGCTGAGCTCCTGGACCAGCTGAAAGAGTGTGTGTGTGTGTGTGTGTGTGTGTGTGTGTGTGTGTAGGGGAGTCTGTATGAGCTGGGGGATAGGGATTATGAGGAAAATTCCCACAGTGATGGTTGACTGGAGGTTTGGGGAGCTTATTCAATTGAGAGCAGCCACTGAGGAACCATTGGAAAAAGAAGCTAGGCCCGACAAGACAAGGATAGGCAACTGTTCACTGACATGGGCAGTATGTGGAGCCTCAAAGGGAGGGATCAGACTGTGTTTCTGTGCATGGGCTGGCACCTCAGAGCCCATTCCCTTCAGAGAAACACCTAACCCAGTCTTGATATTAGGATGAGGAAATCAGACCTGCCTGAGCTGACTCACCTTGAGACTTCTTGTCGTTTTTGAGGAAGGGATGGTGGATAGGGAGGAGGGAGGCTGAATGCTGACCAGAAGGGGTTGGGAGGAGGGAGGGAGGGGGAGCAAGGGGATACATGGATAGACTTTATTTTATAAATAAAAAAGATAAAAAAGACAAGTAGCTTATACCAAAACAAGAAAAAGATAAAAATAAAACCTCTCTCTTTCATTAAACTGATTTTTAAAATTCCTTCTCATAATACAATATATCCCATATCTCCTTGTGTTTAGATAGAACTCTGACCACTCCTTTACACAGGTCTCCACTGATGAAACTTCCGCCTCAATTTGTAATTTTTTACAATACTTTTTCTCGGACTCAACTTTAGTTCATGCTCATTTGAGCATTGTGTTTTTATGTCATCTTTCATATAATAGTACTACAGGACCTTTTGTCTCTATGTAAGGCTCGGAGAGATTAAAGGCTTTGTTCAAGTTGATGTGACCTGTATGAAGCTGAATCAAGATAAATACTTTTTTTCCAAGGTCAGTGGGTTCATATGACTAGCTTAGAAACTGCTCACTCCTGTTACACTAATGAAGAATGACACAGATTTCACTTCTATCTGACCTACCCCAGTTTTTATCTTGCAGGTTTATCTTATTGCTTATGATATTTATTCTTCTCAGCTATCTTTGTCCTCAAATTATTACTGCCAACAAACAAGAAACGCAACTCTAAAGCTCGCTACAGAAATAATTTATATCTTTTCTTCAAACTCTTTGATTTTTCTTGTCAGAGCATTCTTTAAAATCTTATTAAGAGTCTAATTAAAATTATTTGGATTATTGACTCAAAGAACTACTTTTTTGTTGGCACTGAGAGTTGAGGTAATTTTCAGTGACTGAATCAAGACTTCCTCATCTGTAAAATGGGATGAGGGACAGTACTTATTTTTCAGACTGTTTATAGAGGACTTATAGATTGACATTAATAGGGAATGTAAAATTATGCATCTTGATCAAAATAATCATGCATTTTTAGCTATACATTATAATGCTACAAAATTGCCACTTTTATGTTTTCATTGTAAATATGTCTGAGCATGTAGGCAAATATCTTTCCCTGAGCAACCCCCAAATAACAGTTATTTCAGATGTAATTTTTTAGGAATGTCTCTCTACCTAGTTAGAAGATAATTACGTGCATGTTTAAAGTGTATTGCACAACTGGATCCTGTTGTATTCCTTGATTTTTTTTCCACACTTATGTTGCCATTATATTGCAAAGTGATCCTCAGTCTTTTATGGGTTTTCCAGCTGATTCCTTTTTTGGCACATTATTATCCTGTTGAGTTTTATGATATTGATGGAGAAACAAAACACTTTTCATCTTTACCTCTGGCAGGATGGTTGGAAGCCTATACCACTAGGAAATAAAAGTCAATGACATGTCAAATTTATTATTCAATAAGAAAAAGGACCAGAATGATAATTTTTGTGAGGAATTTGAAGACTTAAAATATTTGTTCTATTACCATAAAAGTTCCATTATCAGTAGAACTTCCTATAAAAATTACATATTTGGAATATTAAAGTTATTGGTGCAGATTTTCTTGGTTGACAATCTCAATACTCATTTCTCCTTTCTTTTCCTTAACCATGTTTTCTCAACTTCCTTTCCTACTACAGACAGTCACAGGACACATTTCTGGATCATGGCTTATCTGGTAAAGATTTTTTTCTTTTATTAATAAAACAGCTGTTGAAAGTGGCATTCATTTTACCCTTTTTTCTTTCTTTTGCATGTCTCAATGGTAAGGATGCCTGGATTTGAAGCAGTAATCTAGTGGGCATGAGAGAATAAAAGCCAAAAGAATTAGAGACTTGGAACTAACATTTGGAGACACTGAAGCAGAGACACCAGCTGTCTGTCTCTGGACTTCTTGTTATTTAGGAAAGAAAAGTACCATGTGTATTTAATTTGTCTGTTAGGTGAAACTAAGAAAATCAATAAAAATGCAGCTTTTAATCTCAAGGTAAGCATACAGCCATCAGTTAAATATTAAATAATACTTTATGTGACCTTAGAAGAGAAGTTATTATTAGCACATTCCTAAACAAGCATAATTTATAATTGTATTTTAAATACTTATCCTTATTGCCACAACAATGTGGCTTTCATGCCTCATCAAATTAGCTTTAAGAACATTGCATTGTTGGGAATTGTATCTATTTGAAGATAAAAAGTATTTTTTTCTGATTTACTATTTCTTTTAAATAACTACAAAATAAATCCAAGTTGTACAAATAACTAGAAATAGCTATCATTCATCTATCTAGCTACCTATTTAATTTATGTATTATCTCTTTCACACACACACACACACACACACACACACTGAAGCAGGAGAGACTTTTGATGCTGGGGTAAGCTAATGGGAAAAAAATACTAGAGGATACTGGAATGGAAATCATTAGTATCTAAGCTGGGTTTCTCTTCCCACTCAGAGACTGGGAGAAAGAAGCAGCAGTCATTTATGATATTTGACATTCTAAAGTTGTAAAAATTTTTATGGCAAAGAGGCAGAAAGGAATTATAATTGTAGGCTTTGTCAAGTCAATTCCCAAGTAAAGAGAGGTCAGAAGCCTATTGTTGTCTCTGTGGAGCAAAGGAGAATGTTAACAGTGCATTACTTAAGAGTTCTAGAAGAATGGAACTAGAAAGGATTTGCATTTTACTAACTTTTAGTTTCCATATCAGATGCATATTATTTCTGTACATTTAATTATACTTATTTTTTATGGATGAAGACCAAACTATTTATAAGCTGTTTGCATGTGATTTTACTAAAGAATCAAATATTTTGCATTTGATCTTTTCTTAAAAACAATATCCTAGACATCACTTAATATTGCTGTGATCAACAAAGTAAATACAGACACTCCAATGATGAAGAATTTAATTGGCCAGGACATTTTATTTGGAAAATTACATGGAATGAAGCTATAAAGGCAAGAGATAATTACAAATGTGGGGCTTGGGGATGTCCCATGGCAGCCTCTCAGTGCAGAGTGGCATGCATTTTAATATGAATCACATAGATTTGTTGAAATTACTATGATGTCAAGAATCATTTCGGTCATCTCTCTGTCTTATTTAAATCCATTGTCCCAGTGGGTCTAAAACCACTCATATTAAATTGGGCTTTGTGGCATACTCTTTGAAATTTGTATCCGCGCTACAATAACTAAATCCTAAGATGGGGGAAATAGCTGCCCATTTAGTGATTTGATTGCTTTTCATGGAGCACATGGGAAATACTTTTAAGATTATTGTACCACTTTTGACTTCCTTTACCCCATTCAGTAAATCCCTACTCCTTAGCACAGAGTCATAATGACCTCAACTTTCTTCCTAACCTCTATTCTCCATCGTTTCTCTAAAAAGCCTTTGCCATTTCTTTCCATATACAACTTACTTTCATTTTAGATTTCACCTCTGCTTGGATGTTTCTGTGCCTTTTCTGTACCAGACAGCTCCTTTTACACAAGTACTCACCCCAGACGCCTCTCTGCCTTGAGTATTTTTTCTATTCCTTGGATGTGGTATACTCCGAAAAACCATTCAGAATTCTAGGAAGAAGTAATGGCTCTCCCTTTTGTGCATCCAGACATCTTGTCTTTAGTCAGTACATTATTATATCAGGACAGACTCTTGTGCTAACTTGTCTGTGTTTGGTACTAGGCTAGGATAGCCTGGAAAATGAGGTTCATACTTATTAGTGAATACTATATTGCTTTGGTAGGAGTGTCCAGGGGCTTTGGAGAGAAACTGATAAATGAAACAGTGATCTTGTCTAGCCAGTGTCTCTGTGCATACTTTCCAAGTTTTCCAAGTTCCTTCATATTTGAGCCATTTTTAGTATTGTTATCCTATAACTTTTAGACACCCAATCAAATTATATTGCCAAATATGGGAGGTAAAGAAGCTAAAGTGATATAAAACACACAGCTCCACTATACTTGTGGCTCTAGACTTTGGACATCAATCTACTGAGAGCCTCAATGTTGGCATAATAAGCTGCTTCCTGGAAGAAAGTGTCCCATATTCTGTCTTGAAAATTCCATATCACTGCCACAGACACTTACTCAATTATTATTTATTCTTTTAGTTATTAAAGTGCTTACTATTCAACAAATGCAACATTAGGAACATGGAGGTAGCATATACAAATTTTATGGGTTGATGGCAAAAGCCCCTACCTCCAAAAGCGCATTATTTTGTGTACATATATACAATCTGTGACAGGAAGAACCTTTCTGCAGGATAATTTCAAACAATCAAAAGAATAAATTGCAAAGATCATGTATCAGGTTGTCAGGAGGCAGGCAGGGGTGGCAATAGGAAGCTTGGTATGTGTCACTGGCTGTGTAAGCTTGTATGAGTCACTGAAATTCTGTGCTTTGTTTTCTGTAAACTGTGATAGTACTCATTTAAAAATGCTTTTAATTAAAAGATAGTATTTGTGCAGCTGAAGAGATAGCATTTACCAACATTAGTAGAAATGAACACATCTCTCTCTCTCTCTTTCTCTCTCTCTCTCTCTCTCTCTCTCTCTCTCTCTCACACACACACACACACACACACACACACACACACACACACACACTCATACATCACACACAGGGTGAACACAGAGAGAAAGACAGACAGGGACACAGACAGAAACACAGAGAGAATCACTGTGAGAGACACAGAAAGAATATTTGTAAACACTGTGAATGTTGTCAGTCACATAAAGAACACTACGAACGTGCATGCTGCAAGAGTTGAAAATCCCCTTCATATACTGTCTTAATGTTCTGAATTCATTCAGGGTGTTTGGAACAAAATGAAATATAGAAATGACATTTTTCCTGGATAGTCTTTATCTATCCAAAGAGAGATTCTTTCAAAGGGAACATAAGGAATCCTCCTAGTCAGGAAACATTGTTCTTATGATGGGAATGGAGAAGGATAAACACTGGGATAGCCAAAAGAATAAATAATGACTGAGTAAGTGCCATATAGTGCCATACCCAGACTGAGCTTTCCATGTGCCTCTCTCATGGTGCACTCATTTTCCCACTAATTGAATATTTGCCTCTAAGTTTCCTATCTGGCCTTTCTCTTCTCTCCTTTCTTTCTTCCTTCCTTCCTTTCTTTCTTTCTTTTGTGTGTGTTTTAAATCACTTTATTCACCCATCATCTTTTATGAGTGAGTATATCCCCTGCTTATTCTTCTGGGTTTGTGAGACCACGCTCAGGAGGATATTCTTCAAACCCATCCTCTTCTCTCCTTTCTATGTAGCCATCAGTTCTCACTGGGATTGGGAGCATTCACTTTTTTTTCTTGTGATACACCCTACACACATAATAAATTTCTATACCCCTTCTTTTTTCTATCTGTCTGATATCAATTTATTTCACAGAGTCAATGATCAAATTTTGAGTGCACATGAGCCAATATTTCTCTCTCCTTAAGTCATGATATAGAATTTAATAATTCTAAGACTTGGAAGCAGGTAATCTGGGCTGGAGTGCTCATGGTTGTTTCAGACATGGTAGGGTTTGAGTAAATAGTAAAAAGGAATTGAATCATATTATGATGGGAATCTTAAGCATGAAAATAAAGGTAAGGCATTAAAATGTTCTAAAGTGAAATTTTCCCTTTGAAAATATCATCTTGAGTATATGGTAGATTCTTAATAAATTTCATGTTGAAGAAATTGACAAAAGTAAAGGAAAGGAAGCCAGAGGTTACAAGCAAATGAAACACCTCCAAGAGCTGTGTACTGGATTCAACACTAAAATTGATGTTAAAGTATTATGTCTAAAAATTTCCACTGGGAAATTTCAAGTGGAGCTTAGAATTTTGTTACATAATTCCAGCTCTTTTGTCAATGCAAATATATTTGTGTATGCATGTGTATTTTTACATTCAAATCAAAGCTTACAGTATAACACATGAATAGCTTTTGAGAAAACCTCTTCAATTCATACTGTAAAATTTGGATAATACATCCAGATATCAGAATCATATAATATATCATATGAGTGACTATTCTGCATTGTTAGTCTATCATATTTCTGCAACTTATTTTCACAGTTCAAGACAGTATTCATGAGCTATAACTTCTTGGCAATTTCTTTTTCAAGTCAGAGCAAAGATAGCAGAGAAATAATATTTGAGCTGAGACCAGGAGAGTAAGTAGAGATATTGTTAGTAGGAAGTGAAGGGAATAATTTTCTCAGTATAGAGATTCTATGGGAGGATGTGAAAAAGCTGGATTGTGGATTCAGATATACGTGGGTTTAATCCAGACTCCATCCCTTAGTGTCAAAGTGACAATGTAAAGTTCTTGATCTTGGCTTGCTCCATTTCCATCTTTTTCTTATCTGAAAATCACTGTATTAGGAACTTCCCAGTATTATAATGAGAGACTCTGCTAATGTCTGAAATAAAACTGGCCCTCAAAGTCATCTTGTAAGAGTCAGCTAAGATCAAGGATAAGCAAGCTGGCTTTGAGTTACAAATGAAATAACAGCTTCTCATATACTATTTAATTGAAATCTTTTCCACAAGTATGGTTATCTCATTTTTTCTAAGGGGTAACTATGACATGTCAAGTTCAGTAATGGGCACTAAAAATAATTGGACTCTCAAAAATAATGGATTTTATTACTTATAAAATATAAGAAACTAGAAAAATATAATACCTACTAATAATGTTCTCTTCCTTCACTAATGGGGAACAGTGATGTCCTGTAGCAATATCTCCAAAATATTCTCACTGTGATTGGGGGCATTCACTTTTTTGGAGACTCATGAGCAACTGCAGGAAAAAGAAATCACATGACCAGAAGAACATAACCTTACAAACTTCTAAAGCATCTTCCCCAATTATATAAAATAGAGGAAAAACTTACAGAGCAGGAGTTTATGGCCAGTAAAATCATAGGGAAGAGAGATACTGAGGATATAGATTTTTCTGCAAGCTGTGTAGAGATCGAGGTTTGTGATTTCTCTGAGTCTTTATCAGTACTGGGGTGTTGGTGTTTGTGTTGGGGTGGGCTTTTTATGAATGTACCTGGGTTTTTTTTGTCATCTCTGTCCTTGTAATTTTCTCCCCCATACTTCAGATACTAATCCCAATAAAAAATGCAGTGGTTCATTAAATAAGACATCAATGCAATCATTGCTTTGTTCAGTTATGAGTTCTCTGTTAGGGGTGAGTACATGTGTGTTTTATGTCTTCCCAGAAAAGTTGGTCCCACAGCAAAAAGATGATAATTGTTTTTTTTTTTTTTTTTTTTTTACAAAAAAAGAAAGTGATGCTGTTTTCTAAACCAGTTCAGGATCAATGAAGAGAAAAAGAAAGATAACAAAAGAAAAGCAAAGTTATAAAAGAAAATCTGCCAACTTAAGCCTGCCCTCTCTTTTGGGTACACAGACACGCAGAAACAACATTTAATTGTTTGACTCTGTAACATATGAGGAAAAAAAGTCATTCTGTCAGTTTGGAAATATCACCTCACCAGAAGCTTACTTACCATTATAGTATGTCATTCCAATTATCTATCCCTGGATAGGAAATTTAACCAGACAATATGATCAGACTCAATCAATATAAGTGCTAAGCACTTGGAAGACATTAAACATGACAGCTCTACTTATAGAGGCTTAAATATTTGCCTTTGCTCATTTCCCACATGTGAGCATCCAAAGGAAATCTTTCAAATGGCATTTCAGGATTGAAGGTTTATGATTAAGAGGAAACTAGTTGACTTGCTTCAAACAAGAAAACCATCCTCAGTGACTGGTACCATACTGCAAAGTCCCTCTGAACACTCTATTTTCTACTTAGGTGAAGCAGAAAACACTAAAGAAAGAGGCCATTACACATGGGACAGTCTGGAGTGGGCATCATCACTGCTACCAAATGCACTCTACTGAGACCTTTGAAATATGATAGAGCTTATGTATTATACTTTAGGTTTGAATACTGAAGACTGTTTTGTTAAAGTGGACATTATTGTAACTTAATGTTTACTTGTAATTTCTCTCAATAAAGTGTGATAAATGCTAATAAAAGAGAAGTAGGAGGTTCAAAATATATAGAAGATAAGGTCATTAAAGGTATATCTATGGTCAGATTTTTTTTTTCCCATGGACAGGTAGGTGTGCTATCTACTAAGTTAGATACATTAACACATGACCAAAATATCCTTTCCCTATCATTATTCCAGGATATTTGAGGAAAAAGGGATATGTTCATGCTGTCTTTATAATTCCAATTGATGATGTTATCTGAGCTAACACTGAGGCATTTTTGTCTGCCATCTTTGTGATGCAAATTGAGCATGCCCAAAGGCAATTTATGCCTTTCCAATATGACCTTGAACTAAGGAAATCTAAACTGTTTAATCGATCATTCTAAACTAGGACCCTGCATGATGAAGACCTCTACTGTGTTTTTCTTTGTGAATATGTATATGAATAAAATCCCTATGATGCCTCTGTTTAAGAAAATTTCTTTGGGAATCATCCCCATGTTGTCCTTATTGGCAGCATTCATGCAATTAAAACTTTTTTTTTTTTTTTTTGGTCTTTTATGTCTTGGCAATGCTTGCTATTTGACACTGGAGAGTAGTTAAAATACAAGGAAATGGATGAACTCTATGTTAACTCTGTTTTAGAAAGTTTGGCTTAGATAATATTAATAAGTGGCTATAATCTGTAACACTATCAAGCAATTGATATTCTTAGCACAAACAAATGTTTTATATTAATTATTATTTGTTCTGTACTATAAAGAAACTGTTGACTCACCTTGGGAGTTCTTACACTCTCTAAGGAATGAATGGGGGGATGGGGTGGGGGAAGCTGGAGAGTGCTGGGAAGAGGGGAGGGAGTGGGAGCAGAGGTGAATATGGAAAAAAATTTAATTGAAGAAGGAGAAACTTCAAATGTAATAACATTGTATGACATTTAAAATGTCCAAGTCCAAATTTCAGATATCAATTAAATGTTTAAATATTTGAATAAAAAATGTGATTAGCTGTTTTATATTTTAAGATTCTCATAGTTTTACCAAGATTCAGGAAAGCTGTGTAAAGACTATGTTTACTTAACACCATACATGAATATATATACACATATATATTAAGGCATTTTCAAGGATTCAACTATCTCCACATATTTGTATAATTCCATCTGAGATATAGAGAAAATGAAGATATGTTGTTCCTTTTTAACAAATTTTTCTGCAATATGTTAATATTTTTATTCAAGTATACAACACAAAGTTAGTAACACATGACAGTACATATGGGAATGATCAAAATTCAGTGCAGAGGTCTTGGCCTTTTGTTATTATCTTCTTCACTGTCCAGAAGATAATAAACACCTGCTCTGTCTCAGCAGGTGACAGAAGTCAGTTATGCAAGTTTTGCAATGAAAAAGACACACATGCTGTATTTGTACATATTGAAAGTATGACATGGCTACTTATTCCATACTCTGTTTTAACAACCCCTATGTCTTAGAATAATTCATTTTTATTCTTTGTAATGTATAAGGCATGTATTTGCTTGTGTGTGTGTATCTGTAGTGTGCATACCTGACTAGGGAGGCCAACAGGCTGACACTAGATGTCTTCATAGTCATGCTTCACATTATTGTTTGTAGTGAGATTTTTCTCTGAATTCCCCACCTCTGCTGAATTGGCTGGCAGAAGTTCCAGAAACCTGTCTGTTTCTGCCTTCTGCAAGCACTAGCATTTCATATGTGTGCCACTGTGCCTGGCTTATACATGGGCATCAGAAATTTAATCTCAGATCTTAGTAACTGCACAGCTAGCAATGTAGTAGTTACTACTATCTCCTCAGTGCCATTCCTTATTCTTTAATTCCTCATTTTATTTTTGTTATTGTGATCTGTGTATATATGTATGTGTATGTTGATATATGACTCATGACATGTATGTGGAGGCTAGAGAGTAACTAGAAGAATTGATTCTATTCTCTCCTTCCATCACATGGGTCCCAGAGATCACACACAAGACGTCAGACTGTCAGGTTTGGTGGCAAGTGCTTTTACCTATTGAGTCAACTCATCATTCATCATTATCTTAATTATTTTGTGTTTCTTGCTGAAAATCAAAATAATGAATTGGACATGTACTTTGCATTCTAAGAAGTTGATGGACACCTAATTTTGTTTGATTTTGTAAATAAAATTATAAGAGGCTCATAACATTGATTTCATGAAGAATCCTCAATTTGATACGTACATAAGAGAATAAGGGTCATCTGATGAAGAATCAAACATAAAAAAAAAATAGCTGTGGTCCTTAAGGGGCTTGAGTTCCTGTTAGAGAGACAAGACAATCATGTAAGAAGTGCTTAACAAAATCCTACTGGTTTTAAGACCAAGAATAAAAACATGTGCATCAGGGAATAGGCACAGTTCTGAGTTTAGAAAAATCGATACCAGACAACTTGTTTGGAAGCAATTTAGGTATAATGAATTTAGAATTAGCTGCAATATATTTCTCATCTCTAAAAAAAAAAAAAAAATCTGAGTAAAAAGTAAAAGTTAGGCCTTAAAAGAGAAGCAAACGTTATCAGTAGAAAACATTTAAAAGATAACATACATAACTCTCTGTCTGGAGTGTTATTGTCAGGCATTGTTGAGGACCAAGGTCATCCAGGAAAGGACTGAGGAAGAATTATTAAATTGATGTAAATGGCTTAAAATTCAGGGCTAAAGAGATGAGTTTGATGATAAAGTGCCTACTGTGCAAACAGAAGTGCCTGGGGTGAGAGCTTCAGCAGGCCATGTGATGAAACAGGCAAAGCAATAAGTGCCATAATCCTTGGGACATCAAAACATGGGACACAAGAATCCCTAGAATTCACTGGCCAGCTTAGCTTGTCAAATGGGTGAAATCCCAGTTTAGTGAGAGGACGTGCATCAAAATAACAAGTTGGAAAGTGATTGAGGAAGAAACTTAAGGACACACACACACACACACACACACACACGAACATTTATATATGTGGAAAAAATAGGATAAAATTATTCCTTAATCTATAGGGAGTTGAAATCTTTTATCACCAATAAAGGTTCAAGGGCTGGAGAGAAGGCCCAGAAGTTACCAGTACTGATGCTCTTATTAAAGGCCCAGGTTTGGTTCCCATCATCCACTTAGTGGCTCACAAAGATACCTGGTTTCAGTTCCAAGGGACTTCACTATTCTCTTTCGGTCTGTGGTAGAACTGCAAGCACATGGTGCATTTACATACGTTCAGTTAAAACACACATATACATACAATAAAAAGGAACTTGAAATATTAAAATGGAGTCCAGAAGACAAAGTTCACTTCTGTCAACCATGTTTAATAAATAATAGTTTGCAAATCCGTGATAAAATAAGTATTTTTTTAAAAACCAGTCCTTGTATCTTGCTGTGTGCTTGGCCATATGGTTTATTTGGGTTGAGGTGGCACTAACTAGAAAGTTTGGCATACATGAAGGCTTAAACAGTTCTTGCAAATTTGATCTTTTCATCTCCTTCTGTTGGCAATCCTTAGGCCAAAATAGCATAAGCTCAAAATGGGAACTGGGCCATTAGAAGATGAGAGTCTGGTCATTCATACATGCTTTATCTGTCTTTGCTGACTGTCTAGACATGAGAATAAAGCCGTGCCAGAAGTTTTAGTCTCAGAAAAGTTGGCAACTGACAGTGGCAAAAAGCGAGGTGTTCATAACCAAAACAACCACTTGATTCGCTCATCAAATTAGGAGCAAAAGAGCTCTTGATCCATTCTTTAATTTCATGTATCATGTGAAAGGACATTTTAGAATTGTACTTAAATAAAAGGGGTATAATAGAAAGTATCTGGCCTGGCATCCTCCATTACTGCCTAGGTAGGGCCAGACTTCTATAACTTCCTTCCATATACTGTATTGTAGCTGATGCCCTCCACCAAACCATAATCCCCGAGTGTCAGAGATCACACATACTTTAAATAATATTGTCTATCTATTACTTCTTAGAGTGCCTGGTATGAATCAGCTATCCAATAAATGTTCTTTACATGAAATAATTTATATAATTTTCATCTTATAAAAAGACTCTAAAGACAAACAAGTAGATTTCTCAAGATACACATGATTGATTAAAAGAATCCTTTCTATATAAATGGGTTTCACAGTGTCACCAAGTAGGATGTATATCCTACCATATAATAAGTTATCTAACACCTGCAATTATCTTGGACTTTCTTGCATAATTTTCAAGTTTGAGCTATCTAAGTATTAATTAATCATGGATAAAGCTGGATTTTAAATATTAATTAATTAATTAATCATGGATAAAGCTGGATTTTAAACTTTGTGCAATGCAATCACATTGAATTTGATGCTCCAATCTAACAGGTTTTGAATTAGGTTTTCTTTCCATAACCACAGGGTTTTTATTCTTAAAAAAGATGCCATGCAAATAGTAACTGGTTGAGCTTAATTTTCTTAATATTGTCAATATGTTATTGACAACTCTTCAGCAAACAGGAAAAAAAGAAAACCAATTTTACCTAAAGGCAACATAATATCAAGAAGAAATCTACCAGTGGTCCTAAATGCCGAGCTATCTCTCCATCACCAAGTCTACACTTATCCTCAAGAGAAAGAATAGGTGATATGTTGTTAATAATCTAAGAAGTAAAGCTTACCCAAAGATCAGAGGACAGAGCCAGCCTCATATTTAGCCATAAAAGTCAGGCAGAGGTTTCACAAACCTTTAATCCTAGCACCAGGAGGCAGATATCTGTCTGGAACTCTGTGAGTTCAAGACTAGCCTAGATTATATAGGATTAATGCAGTTCAAAAGTGGAACAGAGCCAGGCAGTGGTGACACACACCTTTAATCCTAGCACTTGATTCCAGACTTCTGCTCCCAGTACTTTAGAAGCACACATGCCTTTAATCCCAACACTAGCAAAATTGAGACAGGAAGTTATATGGTTGGACAGAAAAGGAATATAAGGCATGAGGAGACAGGCGTTTGACCCCTGTTTGCTCCCCTTCCCTTTTGTCTGAGGACTCAGAAGCACTCAGTCTGAGGATTCGTGGAGACAGGATCTTCCGCTTTTGGCCAGAGGATTCAGTAGTAGTGAGAAGTTTCTCTAGTGACTTGCTTCTCTATCTCTCTGATTTTTTAGCATTTACCCCAATATCTGGCTCCAGATTTTTATAAGGTTAATTAGGAATTATGCAACAAATAGAAATGGAAAAATGTGGGGAAAAGCCTGAAAACTGCCTTCTCCCTCATCATTACAACAAATTAAACTGTACCTTAAGAGGGACTTGAGTATAATGGATCTGGAATCTACACTTACTCCCAAATATCTTCTTTAACTTTAATTTGTTTATTTTTTCTCTTTGATGTTTATTTTTTTATTTTATCTTTTTATTATGAATAAAGTCATTTTTTTTATCCGTGTATATCCTTGTTCAAGCTCCCTTCCAGCTCCCACCCCTTCCAGTCACTCTCTCTTCTTCACATCTCTTTATCTCCTCCCCAGCAAGGACAGGAGAGATATTCTCATTATATTTAAATTATATATGTGCTTGTGTGCACTTGTTGGTATGTACACATGCGTGTGTGCCTGGTGTGCGTGCATGTGTGTGTGTGTGTGTGTGTGTGTGTGTGTGTGTGTGAGAGAGAGAGAGAGAGAGAGAGAGAGAGAGAGAGAGAGAGAGAGAGAGAATGTAGTTCCTGTAGAGTTCAGGAGAAAGGAGTTGAAGTCCTTGCAAGCAGTGCTATGGGGAGTTGTGGTCACCAGGCCTGGATACTGTGAACTAAATAAAGGTTCTATGGAAGAGCTATAAGTGTTCTTAAACACCTCTCCAATTTCCACATTCCATATTGTGAAAAATAATCTTGAGTTAGTCAAGGACAAAGAACACAGAGCTGAAAACATGTTTTCTCAATTTTGCAGCCCCAACTGAAACTTGTGATCTCAGGCTTTTTGTTGCACTGAGCTTATGTTCACTGTGTCCCACGTGTAATGGCCCTGCCTTGTTTTCTACTAGGGGAAGCTCAGCTTCAGTACCATTTCCTGATGTCAGTATGGATATAGCCTCTTCATTTGTATGCAGTTTCTGAAAGGCAACAACCTTACAGGATTCTATCCAAATGCCTTATGGGTTTTCTTTAATAGCTACAGTACATTTGATTTACAGCCACTTCAGCAAACTGTTGTACTCGTTATCGCTAGAAGTTGAGGCACTTACATCTTTTGCTTTTCACATACCCTGCATTCTTGCAACTTTAAAAAGACTCCAGCGATATATCATTGACAAAATCAGAACAGCGTTAAATTTTTCAGTTCATAATTATTCCTAACTGTATAGAGAAGATGTGATGTCTCAAAGCTGCCAAGGTACTCAAGCAGTATTGATAGAATCCTTGTGAATTAATTTGAACAGAAGTTAGGTAACTGTTATTTTAACAAGTTTCATGACAAAAGCATATTGTCTAAAATATGTTATGTACAAGCAAAAGGAATAAGTTGTACAGTCTGAAAATTTTAATGTACTTGTGCTTGCCTACAAAAAAGTAATCTAATACATAGAAAAAGATGTATATTCTGAAATGACTTCATGAATTAGGTGACTGTGTTTTCACATTTCATTAGCTGAAAGGGTTTATGTTAAAAAACTAATATACTCAAAGATATATTAATCCACATACCAAATGATATATAGGTAAATATTTTTTTAAAACTATGATCATTTGTTTTTGGTTGAGTATTTTAAATATCCTACTTTATCTCCTCAACTGAAGAGCAAAATCACAAGCCCACTGTATAAATAGATTGATTCAGGTAAGGAAATCTCTCTTGTGCTTACATTTGCTGCAGCTTGTGTTTGCCTACACTGAAAGTATTTCTAACAGTTATATTGATAAAAATTCTAATTTTAGAACCTAACTGTTGTGAATTTAATTTGACAGTAGCTGTATGGCTTTGCATTTCAAAGTGAATGTTAAACAGAAGACCTTGATATGAAGTGGTATTATCTTGGGCAATGACTAGTGAACTCTTCTGTGGAATAATCTTCCTTTGGAGAACATCTCACTAGGTTGGTTGCAATGAAAGAACACTTTTGGGTCTTCATCATAAGTCTGACATTTGATATTTTTGATTGGGGGCTGATATGGAAACCTCTGTGGACTGGGAGGGGGTCACAGACAGGATAAATGGTGGTAGATGATGAACTTGGATGTTTATGCAATTGGTAGAAAGCATTAAGTATTTAGAAGAAAATCTTCCAAAGATATTCAACTGAAATACTTTTTAATGTCTGTTTTAATGACCTTTAAATAATCCATTTTATTATATGGGAACTGACTTCTTATCAATTTAAGAACTATTGACCTCAGATTTTTACTTAAAAGTTCATGTAAACAGCTTTTGTACAGAATTATGGGGGTATAAGCAGGAATGCAAAAAGTTTGTCTCATCATTTTTCAGGTAATTTATGAAAGAGAAGAAGAAAGAGCTAGAGATAGAAATGCTTCTAGCTTATGGATCACTTCAAAGTTTGAAGAAATTCTGGGATGTAAATATAATGCAAGAAACTTAATTTTCTGGAAGAGAATGAATTTAAATTTTATGTCATCATACCTTTTAGTTATTGCATGCTTTATATAAACACGAGCATAGCACCCTGTCCAGTACAAACATCAGAAGAAGACTGTGTTATTCCTTGTTAACACTGGTACTGTATAGTCAGTCCATAGCCTTCATCCAGGTTTTCCAAGTTCTTGTAAAGATGTTTTTGACAACTATGACAATATCAACTATGAAATGCATTTTGTCTGAGTTGCTATGTCCCTTTAGGAACAAATTTTTATTTTTTTCTTGACTTAAAATTGTTGAAACTTTGAAAAATAGATGGTGCTATTTTACTGAAATTTGAGTCACATTCTTCAACAATAATATCAAATACTAATTTCCTCTACCCCTCATTTTCTTCTTTCCTATCATATGTCATACAATTTAAATTTATCCTAATGCTGTTTGTGCCATTGACTCCATGCCTTTTCACTCCCCCTGCCCACCAATGGGTGTTCAGATGGTTTGGCTTGTAGCCTCTAATACCTAATATGGGGCTCCAGATGGTATGGACCAAACCACTTGAACACCTCTTGGTCTTGTTGCCTCCGCCTCAGGGAGCATCCAGAATAATGGACTGTGCCTATCTTAGGTTGGTTGCTGAACAGGTCCTTACCAATAATTGACAACCAGCCCTCGAAGGATTGCTACTCTGGGTAATGTGCCAGGGTTGGGGGAATGTTATCTAAATGACAGCCTTATCAATTTCCATAAGCCATGCATATAAAACCTCACATGAAGTCTTTGGTCCGGAGACCTTAGCACCATAAGCACCTGGAGAGTAGTCTTGTTAATAGAGCATTGTCATGGCATATGCTTTTATAGACACTTGAAAATAATAATAAGTAACAAAAAGAGTACAAAGGTGGAGAAGACAACAGAAGGTGTGTCAGATCCTGATGTCTTGTGCTTAGTGGGGGACTTTTGTGGTTTGTTAGGCCATGGCCATATGCCCACACAGTGTCTTTGGACAGGGAATTGGTGATTAATTCCGGGGTTCCACCTCCTGAGGGTCAGCCTTTATGTGGAGGCACTAGGTTAACTGAAACTGAAAAAAAATGTACCTCCCTAACTTGATAAACATACAAACAGAATCAAAACCCCTCAAAAGAATAGCAGCAATAAAAAGAAAAAAAAATAGATCCTAACCAATGTGGAATCAGTGCCCAAACCCTCACCTAGAAACTAAGCCCCTAATTGGGCACCATTTGTTACGGGACATCCTATATGGGCATCCTTTGAAGGAGAGCCCAAGAAGGTATTACATCAATGATACAGACAACTGGAGTCATGTGAGAAGCAAACAACAGAAGAGAAATAGCAGATGTGGACAAACCTATATATGCCTTCTTGACTGCCCATTGGCAGCTTAGACTCTTTTAGCTGTGTTGTTTCTTTCTTATTGGCTTCCAGCATTTTGATGACCATGCATCACCAATCACGAGGTGCAGTGGCAGACTCCAAATTGACTTAGCAGGAAGCAGCTAGTGTGCATGACTATGCACATTACCTGGAACAGAGTAACTGTGGTATTATCAGGCTATTTGTTTCTCACCTGACTCTCAGAGTCTATGTTGTTGATTTCACACCTTCTCACCCTCTCCTACAAGAGGTATTTAGGTAGTTCCTCACAGAACAGCTGTTAATATTAATTATATTCCTCCATTAAAATAGAGATCTATGATCTTCTCTGATATAAAAACACCCACTTTTTTCATTAATTAAAACATAGCCCTTCAACTGAAGAATGGATTAACAAACTGTGGTACATCAACACAATGGATTTTTCTTACTCAGCAGTAAGAAAAAATGATATCCTAAAATTCGCAGGCAAATGAATGGATTTGCAGAATATTCTCTTGAGGGAGATATCACAAACCAGAAAGATAAGCAGGGGATGTACTCACTCATTAGTGGACTTTAAACAAACAAACAAACAAACAAAACAAAACAAAACAAAACAAAAAAACAAAGCACACCCTAGCTGCAAACCAAAACCACTGAACAGCTTGGGATCTGAAGCACCTAGGAACAATGTACTGTGACTTATCAGGCCTCTATGTTTATATTCAGGTAATATTTATTATTCCAAAGCCACTTACAATACAAAAGGTATTCAGACAGGAAAAGGGGAGAAACAGCACGCAGGAGAGGTCCAAACTAAGGGGTCCTTCCTAACCACTCCACAGGTCCAAAAGGGCCCGGCTCTTTCTCCTCTGGGGCTCTTTCCAGCTGACCACGCCTGCTTGGCTCTGGTTCCTTGGCTTCATCAGAGTTTACCTGGGTGGTTTCTGGTTTCCCGCTACAGAACAACACCTTGGAGCCCATTCCTTCCAGAGGAATGCCTGACCCATTCTTGATGTTGGGGTGAGGAAAGTGGATCTGCCTGGAGTGGATGCTGAACTAAGCCATCTTGGGATCTTGGAACCTCCTGCTGTTGCTGAAGAAGAGATAAAGAAATGGGGAGAAGAGAGAGTGACTGGGAGGGCTGGGAGGGAGAAGAGAGTTTGAACAAAGGAATACATGGATAAAAAATGAGACTTTATTCAAAAAATAAAAAAAACACACCTACTGGCTATATAAACATCTCATTTTCACTAAAATTATAATATACTTGCATACTTTTTTGCATCATCATTTAGTCAAACATCTGTATGTTACTTAGTGAGTGATAGGCATTATAGGTTTTTATGCCTGAATATTTCCAATTTCTATACTGGGAACATCATCACTCTGGCTTTGTAAGATTTAAATGCTTCCAAAATATTATTTGCTAATTTTATTTCTTATAAATATAAGCTGCTTTAAGAACATTTTTCTTTTTTTAAATATTGAGCCTAATACAATAAACCCAAGGAGATCATTTTAAATATATAATTATGTGGAGAAAGCACTATCATTAGATATCCATAAATGTATGGTGACATCACTGTGCTAAGACAGTACTTGCACGCAAAGTGAATATTTCTTTGCCTAGTCACACATATATTACCTATCTACTTATTTATGTCATCAGTCTATCATTTATTAGCAGATCCATGCAACTTCTTTGGGGAGCAGTGCCTGAGAATAGCATGAGTGGCTCTTCTTGTGGTAAAACCTCTGGAGATAATGACCCACATGACAAGGACCTGTGGACAGTTTGCTGTATAATTCTAGAAATGATCGTGAGAGCATTTGTGCTATGTGCTCTTCTTGCTTTCATTATGCTAGCCATACTGCCAGCGTGAATAAGTCACAATGGGTCATGAACTTTAATATTACATACTTGTAGAATTGTTCTGGTAAGAGTGATTTTAACCATAAGATCTTTGAAAAATGATGTTAAATAGATAGTGCCAAAAGTTATTGGGAGCATTCAAGGAACAGGGAATAAAGCAGAATCACAAAAACCTATTCTTCTTCTCTCTCTCTCTTTTTTTTTTATCACATATGCAATTTTTATATAATATTTTTCATATAATATGTGTTGTTTTGTTTTTTCTTTTTTATTATGAAAAAAGTCATATTTTTATCCATGTATCTCCTTGTTCATCTGAACTTAACCCATCTTGTTTAGCCATGCTCGGTACCTTTTCTCAGAGCAGCATTTCAGCTTCTTTCCACTGTGTCTGCTGACTTCTCTTCATAGTATCTGTAGTGGCTAGTTCTGTCAGCTCTCTGGCAAAAAGGATGAGCAGTGCCAACTATTAAGAGTAAGTTTCCAGATTATGTAGCTCATAGGATAAATGAAAAAATCCTTGGTATGTCCCCAAAAGGGATAGCGTAATACAAAATGTAGAATGAATTGATCCAGCTTTGACTGGGGAATTGACTGTGAGGACCCAGACCCTATCAGATATTACAAATGTAAATATAGCTACAAGAAGCATAGCTGACCTTCATTCTGCATGATGCTCTAACTGCATGGCTTACTAACTCAGCACACTGTTCAGCCTGTAGATGTGCCTGGTTACAAAAGTTCTTTTGTAGCTTGCACAACCGCTTATGCTTCTGACAATAGAGATATAGATCAGAAAATTAATGGCTACCTGTGGAAGAATTTGGATGTGGAAGAGGACAGAGACAGAGAATAAGCTAGTAATTATTGTAATCCTTTTTCTTTTTCTTTTGAATCTTAGGAAGTAAAAACTGGCTGTAAAATTGTTCAGGCAAACCATTGAAACTATATAATTAAAATGGTTCATGCCAACTGGGGCCACTTGTTTGAATGACATCAGGTAATCATATTTGCTTCTTGGCACTAACTCCACATATCCATCTCAGGTCTTTGAACCTGTCTGGAGCAAGGTCACCAGCAATTTATTTCCTCTCTTTTTGTCCCATGCATTCATTCTGATACCTCTGATTTAAACATTCTATTTTTAGTAGTTGTTTAAACTTTTGATTTTCTATATTTGTATATTTCTTCTGGAATGGAAAGTTAGCTATCATTATCCCTAGTCACTGTTCTAATTTGCTTAGTCTTTCCAGATTCAGTCATCTTTCTTTCTGAGTCATGATGCTGCAGCTGCTCCATCATAGTCACCTCCTCACTTCATCCTTGCTCAGACTTCTTTCTCTGACCTACTATAGCATAACATCTCATTCTTTTGTTTCTTTCCTCTTTGTTAACTGCATGCCTAGTTCTAGATAGCCAACAGAAAATGAACTCAATGACATTTTTAGTTTTTTTTTGTCTCAAAATATAATGTTTGGGATTTTTATTTTCTTTTTAATTATTTTCTACACACACACACACACACACACACACACACACACACACACACACACCTCTCTTTTTACCCTGTAGGTCCTTGTCTATATATTGTGGCTTTCAATTCAGTACTCTTATGGGATTCCTGGGTGTGCTAATGAGTGTTTCTCTGGATCTATAACTTTTTCATGTGCCATTTTTGGGGAATCTATTCCTTCTTTTTGTTTGCTTTGTCCTATTCTGATGTGTTAGCTTTTGTTTTATTTTATTACATTTTATTTATTATCTCATGGGAGCTTATTAGTTTTCAAATCAGACACAGAAAGAGGATGGACATGGTTGCAAGGAAAGAAGCCACAATCATGATATATTATGTGAGGAAGAAAAGCAATTTTTTATAAAAGAAAAATAATTATAAATAATGAACACAAAATCTACTGGCATCTAAATTGTCATGAGAGACTTGGGAGTAGACCAATTTTTTGCACATTTTCCACAATTTATGAAGTAGCAAGGAACTTAAAAATTGTAGTTACACATAAAAATAGAGGAATCTCCACTTAATACCCAAATAAAAATTAGATTCAGGAGCATTTTAATATGGCACTCTCTATAGCAACAGAAAAATTAGAAAGTATTCCTGAGAGATCTCTATATTATGCTGTGAATGACACCAGGATTTCTTGAGCAAGCTTTAATTATTTGTTCACACTCCCATCTAATCATTCCTATATTTGTGCAAACATTTGAGAGCTTTTGACTTATCAGACATATCACAATACATGAGAAATACAAAGATAATGATTAGTTTTATGACCTTTATTCCCTCCTTTAATTATTTTCCTTTCAGTCAGTTCCCATGACAGTAACTTAACTGTTGGTACATAATACGACCAAAAAGAAAACAATGCTTAATAGATTGCTCATATCTCAGCAAACATTATTTTAATGATTTACATGTTCCACATGGATTTGAAATTCAAAATATAGTGGTCATAAGAAGATGTAAAATTATAGTAAAGTTTTAGTCACTGTGGAATCAGTGTTATTATTAAAGATATTTAATGGTTAGTATGACAAGATAGTTATCTATGAATAATTTACACCTCTTATATGTATATCATATATGTACTATATATCATATACCACATATACACATATAATATAAATGTATCACATATATATCATATACATATACAATATGTGAGAGATACACACATGCACCCACCCCCCACCCCCATATACACACACACACATATATATATATATATATATATATATATGCAAGTTAAATGACAACTCTATCTTAAAGGTATTTGATAAAGGTGTGCAAAAATTTGAACCTCACTGTAAACTCTGATGGATAATATCAGATGTGGTAATATCAGAGTACAAAGCACACAGGTTGGGCCTAGAGAATAGTGGGGCATTCCAGGCATAGGATGCAGATGGATAAGGAATTTCTAATGTAGAACACTGTCTGATTTGTGAGTTAGAGTTCTGAAGCCCAAGAAGCAAAATTTTTCTTTAGTGACAGAATTGGAGGCAGAAGTTTGGAGTCAGAAGATTTTCATATGTCACTTCTACAATTATTTGAGAGATCCTTTGCGCTCAATATCTCTTTAAGGCTCTTATTGGGTGCTACTGATAGGGAAAATAATGTCCATTATCCAGTAGTCTGTGAATTCCACATATTGTGGTAAACTGATCATGTGAAACATAAGACTTCCCATTGTCCCCAAACAGGACAAAAAAAGCACAAATCATTCATCTGTGAATTTAACGTACAGTTTTATCAGTGCATTCAAGTTAGAACTGTGTTTTAATAAAGTACATTCATCCAGTCTGATTGCTTTTTCCAATTCTAATGTTCTCAGTTTAAATCAACCTTTACCAACATATTCATGCTACTCGTTCCTTCTTATTCAAGATAGTTTTTCAGATGAGCTAAGAAGGCAGCTGGCTGAGAGGGACGTCTTCCTGCCTCTGAAAGAGCTGTGGAGAGCTGAAGATCTGGATGACCTATACCTCCTAGGCCCCCTTCCTGTATCATTCTACCTCTGTCACAGGGAACCCTGCTGGTGTACCCCTGATTTTCCTCATTTTATTTAGTTCCCTATGGACCTGGAAGCATTGAGGTCAGTGAACCGTGGACATATATCTTTGGAATTAAGAAACAAAACAAATTTTCTTCTCCCTTTGTGTAATGTTTTTAGACAGTTGTGATGGAAAGTATGTAAGAGCACAATAAAACCTCTTGGTTTTGACTGTCACTTAGTACCCAATGTTACATTCCTCTTCCTCCTCCACTCTCCTCTTCCTGATCTCTGGAAAATGCCATTCAACTCTCAATTACTATGACACCAAGTAATTCAAAAATATTCTTGATTACATTTCAATGAGATGGTTTCAATGTTCCTGGGAAAGATTTTTGTGAATTGTGAATCTGGTAAATGTCTTGAGAAAAAAAATATTGTACTATAAAAAGGATGGAAATGCTTTAACAAAAAAGATCCTAGGTCACATGGCCAGAAAGAACCTGCCTAAAGGTTAGGCCAACTTAGGAGAGTATCAGAATCACCTTGGTGGCTAGGACCTTCTTAGAGTAGGAGAAAGAAGCACCTTCTAGTACTCTCCTGGTTCTACTTCCTCCTCATATGAATCCCTCAGTTACTCTCCCAGTCTCATGATATAAAGCAATGTGACATTAACCTTACTACTTTCAAGATAATTTTCATATCGTCTCATGTTATGGATTCCTGAGCATAACTGTAGCCATGGAACTCTGAAGAATACCTTGTCATCTAGTAACCAAGCCATAAGTTCTCCTCAAATAAGCAGGTGGTCAGGAGATTCATAAAAAAAGAAATGTAGGGGGCTGGAGAGATGGCTCAGTGGTTAAGAGTACCGTCTGCTCTTCCAGAGGACCTGGGTTCGATTCCCAGCACACACATGGCAGCTCACAACTGTCTGTAGTTCCAGTTCCAGGCAAACACCAAGGCAAATAAATTAATTAATTAATTAAAAAAAAAAGAAATGTAAAGCAAGCAAAGAGAAACTCTTGAGGATATCATTGGTGTTTGCTAGACCATTGAAGATACTTTTAGAACCAAGTCACTTTTCCCATCTACCATGTGCTCTGCTGTCACTACTGACTGATGAGTCTACAGAAGTAAGATCTATGCATATTTCTCATTGGAGTATAAGTTATCAAGAGAAATGATCTTCTTGCTTTTGTCAGGTTAAGGTCAGGAAATCTATAAATATGGACAGGCTTGTTAGGTATGTCCCTGTAAATGTTTTATGGTGAAAAACATTATTAATACTGGCACAATGCATAGAGTTATACATCTTCTACATTTCCATTTGAAAATCTTAGTTCTTCATCAAAATTGATTCCAGTGAAGAGATAATGTAGAGCAGAATATTTGTGTTGTGGTTCTTCTATAAAGAACATTTCTGGAAATCAAAGCTCTGCCTGCAGGAATTCAAGCTACTCATCTCTCTCATGTGTCTTTTTGGATGTAAGTTATGGTGAAAACATGAACTTTAGTAACAGCTAAAATCATGAAAAAATTTCAGGCTTGAAATGTAACAATACTTATTTACCTGGTGTTACGCTCAAGCTGAGTTCTGAGGAAGGGATGCTGGAGTAATACGATGCAGCTGCACTGAGAAGCTTTGCTTTTGTTTCCCTGGGTCTGGAGGACATATAAGCATATCTAGCATCACTTCTGTATCTCTGTCTTATGGAGTCATGTACTGTATGTTTTTAATGTGTGTATGTAAGAGAGAGTGGGGAGAATGCAAGTTCACATCTGTGTGAGCATATATATCTGGGTCTATATCAAGAGTTCAGAGGTTAATGGTGGCTAACTTCCCTGTCACTCTATACTTACTTATATAGGTAGGCTTCTTGCTAAACCCAGAGTTTACCAGTTTGACCTTTCTAGTTAGCCAGCTTGCTCCTGTGATTCCAGGTTCTTTCTCTCAAGCTCTGCTATTTCTGATGGACCATGACACCCACCTTGGCTTTATGTGGGTGCTGGGGATCTTAACTATGGCTCTGACACTTATGTGACATGTTCTTTATCCACTGAGTCCTGGTCCCTCTCCTCACACCTGGAGTGATGCCTTGATTCCTGCAAATCAGGGTGTTGTGTCCTTGCTCAATTTTCCTTCTCCCTATACTCAGCAGTCACCAATTTGCACTATCAGTGAACAGTTCAACACCTCTTCATAGACACAGGACTTTGGTCAGGATTCAAGGATAACATTATCTTTATTAAAACCAACACAGCTTATTAAGTACAGATTAATGACAAAAACCACTGCACACCCACTGGCAACTGACATGTGAGCAGTTGTCAGGCATTAGTTAAGGCAAGGGAGGTTTTTTTTAAACTTTTTAAAATCTAGTTTTCAGCAGGAAATACTTATAAATAAGAAAATATTAATAAAATTTGCAATATTTGTTATGGGTTCTTTTAAAATTATTTATTTTACTTTAAAGTAGAAATTTTAGAGCTTTCTTCTAGCCAGTTAAGATAACAGTATCTTTCAGAAGTTCAACTTATTTCTTTTATCTTGTAAAAGGTCCAGGGTTGATATTTCCTGAGATAAAAAGTGTAGCTATGAAACATGAAAGAAATGTCTTCAATTTTCAATACAGGACAGAGAGTTAAGGTTGAATGCCATTGAATTCAAGTTTAGAAAACTAAAAAAAATATAGTTTGCTCTTTTTAACATAGTAAAATTCACCATTTATTTATTTAGTCAATGTGGTTTCTTTTGTGTGTGTGTGTGTGTGTGTGTGTACATGTGTCTGGGTATATGTGCATGCTATAGTATGCTTTTAGATGTCAGAAGAGAGCCTGAAATAATTACTGATGTCCTTTTACCATCTGAGTTTAAGAAATCAAACTTTGTTCTTCAGTCTTACAAAAAGTGCCTTTACCCACTGAGACATCTCAACAGCTATGAATCTGTGTATCTCAGTAGTGTTATGGTATTAAGAATGTAGGAGATGGGGAGAAGAGACAGTGACTATGAGGGGTAGGAGGGGGAAGGGAGCTTGAACAAAGGTACACATGGATAAAAAATATGACTTTATTCATAACAAAAAAGAAAAAATATATATCTAAAAACATATGAAATAAGTGTTTTAGTTTTCTTCCCTGGCACAGTAGGCAAGATTACACAATCGTGTCACCTTTAGTTTTGTCATATAGAGTCAGCCATGTTTGGCACTATGGCCAATACAAAAGAATAGAGAAGGCAAAAATGGAGGAACTTAGAGAAAAGCTAAATTATACTCCTAATGCATAATGATAATAAATTCACGAATGTAGTGATATATTGTGTTTAGTATTCATGCAACACATGAACTCTGAAAAAATTCAGCTAGATGGATTGTTGTATGTTATATAGAGTGTTTTTCATCCAAGACCAAAGACAGCAGATATTTTATCACCCGAAACATAAAATCTACTACCTATCATTTTTTTTTTCATGAAATTTCTGGAGTGAGTTTATTTTATATGTGAGATCAGCTCAGTTGGATTGTTGATTTCTACAGTGTAATTCCAAACAGAAGGTCAGGAGTTCCCAAGTTCCCAGTGTAGCTTAGTTCAGCATCCACTCCTGGCAGATCTGCTTTCCTCATCCCAACATCAAGACTGGGTTGGATGTTTCTCTGGAGGGAATGGGCTCCAAGGTGCCAGTCCAAGGTGTTTCAGATCCCAAGCTATTCAGTGGTTGTGGTTTGCAGCTTGGACATTATTTTCTTTTTGCTTTTTTTTGTTTAGAGTCCACTAATGAGTCCATCCACTGCTTATCTTTCTGTGTTTGTGATACCTCACTCAGGAGGATATTTTCCAAATCCACCCATTTGCCTGCAAATTTTAGGATATCATTTTTTTCTTACTGCTGAGTAGTACTCCATTGTGTAGATGTACCACAGTTTGTTAATCCATTCCTCAGTTGAGGAGCATCTAGGTTGTTTCCAGGTTCTTGCTATTATGAATAATGCTGCTATGAAAATAGTTGAACTAAAGCTTTTGGGGTATGAATGTGTGTGTTTAGGGTATATGCCCAATTCTGGATCCTTGGGGAGAGTGATTCCCAGTTTTCTGAGAAACCTCCCTACTGCATATCAGAGTGTATACTTGTTCAGCTGCACCAGTATTTAAGAGATTTGTATTCTGATCCTAAAGTGGCATGAAGAGAGAAAAATTTAGCATGGCTTGGGCTTTTTGAAAACTCAAAGCCCATTCTAGTTACACCACCTCCAAAAAGACCACACCTTCTAATCCTTCTCAAAGAGTTCCACCTATGAGCTTATGGGGGCCATTCACATTTAAACCATTACAACTTACATAGCCACCTTGCTCTAGGAAATCTGCCTTGTACAAAAGTAACTGGCCAACACAAACTGGATTCTGTGAATATTTTGGTTTTACAGAGAGAGAGGGGGACAAGAGAGAGAGAGAAGGAGATGGAGAGGAAAGAATATAAGACTAGGTGAGTGAGTGGGAAGAAAAATGGGTCTGAGAGGAAAGTTAGGATGGTAAATATGATTACAAAATACATACTGTATGAACTTGTCAAAGAAATAATTTTAAAAATTTAAATATCGGATGAAGATAATATTTAACATGTATTGTGTATAAGCAACTTACAGGATAGCTAAAGAAAAAATTATTTCACGGGCTTTGTTAAAAAAAGATACCTAGGTTATATGATTACACTCAGCATATCCTGAGCCAGATTTGAAAAGACCAATGTAATGTCAAATTCCAGAGCAATCTCTCAAGTAAAAATGCATTCTTTCCTTGTATTATGGTTTTGTTATGTTGAGTTATCCTAAAAGTCTGTTGGAGACCTTTGTGATACAAGTAATAAAAAGTAAAAAGTAAAGATTAACAAAAAAGCAAAACAAATCAAACAATAGTGATATGCATTTAACCATATAGACTTAGTTTTTTAGGGAACAGGAGGAGAAGTAATTTTCGATGAAAACAAGGGAAATGGTATGTCATTTCAGTTAGCTGATTCCGTATCAGTTGTTTTTTCTCAATGCTCTGACAAAATGACCAGCCAAAAGCATCATAAGGAAGTGAAGGTTTATTTTGGTAGACATTCCACTGGGGCAGGGAAGGTTTGGTGTGGCAGTTGTGTGAATGATGTATATTGCTCATAGTATTAATGCTTGCAGCAGAGCAACTACTTACTGATGAAACTCTAAAATGTCACAGGTCATGCATCTGTTCATTAATATGCACACATATGATTTAAGTGTTTCCTTCAGTTCAGTCCCATTTTAAGATTTGTGTGAAATAATTACTAGTCTAAATTATTACAGAAACAAATACATTCATGAGACTTTATAAAAATCACAGATCTATTATTAAATTAATAAATCTTCTTACTAACATTTTAATGTTTGAGTTAGAGAATGGGATATCAAAAAAAAGGTCAATTGTGGTATATTATCTTATTTCAAACTACTTGGAATCATGTTTGCTAAGTGACAGAGGTAAAATCCCAGAGAAAATCCTAGTGTTTAAGTAAGATATTTGCAAAGTTTTAATTTGCTTTTGTTACATTTCTATTTATTACCATAACAAGGAACTTATTTCCTCATGTTGAGAACACTTTATTATATTCCTGTTTTTCTACATTTATTCCTCACCCAGGCAGATGAATTTATACTCAATTTAAAAGAATAATAAACAATTAAAATTTATAAATGATATTCAGATACATATTTGTCATAGCAAATCAAATTAACCCACTTCAGTGTAAGAAAAAATGATACTAATCTTGCTCATTGAAGTTAGTTGGTAAATATAAATGTAGGAATTATAAAGTATTCTTTCAATTGATTTGTTGCTGTTTAGATCTTGTGAAATGTTTCCCCATAAATAAGCAACTTTAATTAGTCTATGGTCATAGACTCAAATTCTAAATGCATATATATTTTAAATTCATGCTGACAGATGGCCCATTTACTTTATATGTATCAATTTGTATGGACTGTAATGAAGAAATAATCATTTGTTATTCTGAAAAAAAAATGTTTGTAAGGTTCTCACATGTTGATACCAAACCTTCTGTTGCCTAATCATTTACTGGGTGACCCCAGAACTGAATCGATTTAAATGTGAAATGATAGACAAGGATGTTTCTACGGGTTACTTAACAGAGGGCAGAATATCAACACTAGGCCATCATCATTTCATCCTTCTTTGTTTCCTCTCTTCTTTTAATATTTCCTTCTTCTAACAATACTACTACAACAGTGGTAATTTGGAGTGAAATTTTAGATTGTACACAGGCTAAACATTGTTCCATTCCTTGTAAAAGCACAACAGTTTCTACTGCTACAAGAACTAGTGAGAAAAGAACAATATTCTTGAGCATTCAAGGTAATTGTGTCAGAAAATTTTGTATTATAGAGTGAGTCATAATAGATCTCAGTATTTTGACTTATCTGAAATAGAATTAAGCATAGAAAGCACAGAATCTCTGTTTATGTGAACTCAACTGGTTTGTAAACTAGATACTCACTGTTTTCTATGACCTACTTTAAATTGACCTGTTTTTCATGGGGATTCCAGATGAGCAGACTATAGATGGCTTCAGTGGAGATGAACATAGAATCTTCTAGACCAAGAAATTCAGAAGTAGAAGATGTACTTGGTTTTTTTCTTTCTGTCCTCCTTATAATTAGATATGATTTTTTTCTGTTGTCATTCCTATAATTAGGTTTTTAAACATAAAATCTATCCTATTGATAATGCAAAAATGACATTTTAATGCTGTTTTAAAAATGCAATTTAATGACTATGTCCTTTGCCTTACAATTACTTCTCAGTTTCAGGAGACTCCACTTATTGATTGTTGTTCTTAGTGTCTGTGCTACTGGTGTTATATTTAGGAAGTGGTCACCTGTGCCAATGCGTTGGAGGGTATTTCTCACTTTCTTTTCACTCAAGTTCAGCGTGGAAAGTTTTATGTTGAGGCCTTTGATGTACTTGGATTTGAGTTTTGTGCAGGGTGACAGACTTGGATCTATTTGCATTTTTGTACATAGTGCCATCCAGATATACCAACAAAATTTGTTGAATATACTATCTTTTATCCATTGAATAGTTTTGACCTGTTTGTCAACTATCAGGTATTCATAGGTGTATGGGTGGATGTCTGGATCTTCAATTCAGTTCCATTGATCAGACAGCCTAGAGAATGGGAAAAGATTTTCACCAATCCTACGAGTGACAGAGAACTGATCTCTAAAATATGTAGACAATTCAAGAATCTAGAGCCCAAAACCCTGAATAACCCAATTAAAAAATGGAGTTCAGCACTAAAAAGGGAAATCTCAGAAGAATTACAAATGGCTGAAAGACACTTGAAAAAGTTCTCAATATCTTTAGCCATCAGAGAAATGCAAATCAAAACAACTTTGAGATATCAACCTACACCTGTCAAAATGGTTAAAATCAAAAACACAAATGACAGCCCATGCTGGAGAGGATGCAGAGCAAGGAGAACACTCCTTCATTGTTGGTGGGAGTTTAAACTTGTTCTTCCACTCTGGAATGCAGTATGGAGGTTTCTCGGAAAACTAGGAATCACTCTCCCCAAGGATCTGGCAATACCACTATTGTGCATACACTCTAAAGACACACATTTACACCCCAAAAGAATTAGCTCAACTATGTTCATAGCAACATTATTCGTAATAGCGAGAACCTGGAAACAACTTAGATGTCCCTCAACTGAGGAATGGATTAATGAACTGTGGTACTTCTACACAACAGAGTACTATTCAGCAGTAAGAAAAAATGACATACTAAAATTTGGAGACAAATGGATGGATTTGGAGAATATCCTCCTCAGTGAGGTCTCACAAACCCAGAAAGATAAGCAGGGGATGTACTCACTCATTAGTGGACTTTAAGCGAAAACATTCTTTTTTCATTGAAAAATGATAGGTGAATAAAGTGGTTTGAAACATACACACACACACACACATACACAAAACAAAACAAAACTTCTGGTTTGACTGTGAAAGGGTTGCTTAGTAGAAATTTGTGGCGGTCTAGTGCATTCGTGGACATTAGCTGTGACCTACTGTGCTTTCTTTATCTGTAGTTAAACTTAACCTGGCTTGGGAAGCTTTATATTTTATTTTTTATGTTTCATGTATTTTAGAGAAAAGAGAAGTTTTATTATTGTATGGGTTTTTTAATCTATTCTGAATGTCTTGCTTTTTTATATAATGCTTGATATTGATTTTCAAAATACAATAAAAATAATAAATACAAAACAAAAACAAACAAAACAAAAACAAACAAAACAAAAAACAAAATAAATGCAATTTGTTTCTCCCCTTTATGTAAAAGTTAATATATGACAATGATTTTGAGGTTGGAACCCCAAGTGGGTGTTTGCTGGACCCTTAAATGCTTTTTACCTTATTAAATTGCAGTCATGTCAGTCAAAAGTGTCTTATGTACTCATCACAAAAAGACCAGTGCCATGTATTTTCAGTGCTTAACTAATGAAGGCCTACATAGTTATTTGCTGACTCAGAACAGTCTCAATAATTAATTGAACTAAAGTTTATATCTATTTCAATATTTTTTTCTATTACATTAGTTAAAACCATCCAAAAGCCTGAAGGAGTACAAATACAATAAATATAGAAATAAAGCAGGTTCTTCTTGTATATTTTCTTGCTTTGGTAGTTTATATTTGTATAGGGGATAGAGAAGATATGAGTCAATCAAACAAGCAAAAAACATTATTACTTATTTCATATACAGAAAGGTAATCACTAAAGTTTTCCCTTGAAGATGTTTGTTATAAAAACTCTGATGAAATTTTTAAAGAACAGTAGTTTCAATGTTCACACCTATGAATCCCTGTTGAAAAAAAATGACATTAAAGCTCTTTAGACAAATAGAGTAGATTTCAGAGAACATGGACTGGCATGAAATGTGCAAGACATGGTGATGCAGCAATCTGGATCATTCCATGTCGTCTTCATATAATGAACTTTCCTCTTTAAATTTAATCTATGAATGAGTATAATTATAATCATCTCCCAAGATTTAAATTAGGATTAGATATAAATTTAGTTGGAAGATTTACTTTTCTACTGCCACAACAAAACTCTATGACAAAATAACCTATAAAATTAATCATTTAATTTAGGAGCTCATGGTTCCAGAGGCTTAGAGTCCATGACTGTCATGGTGGGAACATGGTAGCAAGGCATGGTACTAGATAAGAAGCTGAGAACTTATATTTGATTCACAAATTCATGCAGAGTGAGAACTAATATGCAATAATTATAGTGATCACAGTACCTCATCTACCAAAAATAACAAGTACAAATGCACAAACAATATTTATTCCCTTCTCATATAAAGCTCTTAATGAGTTAAAGTATATAAAAAAATAAGTTAGGTTTAAAATCATTTAAATTTTATACCTTCTTGAAAAGTAGCTTATATCTTTTCCTAAGAATATTTTCCAGTACAAAGGAATTGAGTATCAATCCTGTGATTTTTTTAAAGAAAATTTAGAAAAAAAAATGATGACTGAAATTTTATACATACATTTCTTGTATTCTAAATGCATTTGGTCAATTTAAAATGACTAATCTATCTTTTTAGTTCTCCAAAATAAGAATCTGCTCCCCAGTAAAGTAGAGATTTGATGATAAAACCAAGGATCTGTTCAAATGATCTTTCTTTTAAATTTAATATCCCTTTAATTCTGCGTTGCAATTGAGGGATAATTGTATGGAGCTGAGAATCAATCATGCATATAACTGAAAAGCACATTTTCCCCTAATAATGTTCTTAGGCAATTGACAATTTTTTTTTTATTTAGGGGTACAAATAACATTTTTAGGTCTAAAACCAGATTTGTAGCTTCTTTTAATTATAAAAATTTGACAGTAATTAGACATTAGTACCGTTAAAATCCTGCAGATATTCAAATTTTTAGTAATTCAGTCTAAACATAAGTATATTTATAGTAGAAATATTTTACATACTACTTTATTTATTATAAAAATTATGGATATATAAATATTAAGTCTAGGGGTAAAAGTGTTAAGAATAAAGTAATTTTATTGTGTTCATTTGCATTTCCTTTTATTTATTTATTTTTTTACTGAGAACAGATTGTTCACACAATGCATCCAACCACAGATTGCCCTCCCTCCAGTCCTGGCAGCTCTCCTCACCTCCCCTCTCTCCTAGATCCACTTACTCTCTGTTTCCTTTTAAGAAAAAAACAGACTTCAAAGAGACAACAGCCACGCAGGACAAAATAGGATATAATAAGACAAAGGTCCTCCTATCAAGCCTAGACAATGCAACCCAAAATGAGGAAAAGCATCTCAATAGCAGGTGAAAGAGATGGAGTGTGTCTCTCCCATACTGTTAGGGGTGGCACCAAATACCAAGCTCACAGCCATAACATAGACTCTGAGGACCTTAAGAGGACACAGGAAGGCTCCAAGATTTCTGCTTCAGTATCTGTGAACCCATATGAACCCTGCTTAGTTGATGGGTTGGCCATGTTTTCCTGGTGTCCTCAACCCCTGATTCCTTCAATCCATCCTCTTCTTCCACTCGAATAACTCATCTCCGAGATGGAGACATCCCATTTAGACTCTCACTCCACAAGTTGTTTGGCTGGGGAGTCTTTGTACCTGCTCTTATCTTCTGCTAAAGGAAGCCTTTCTGATGTGACTAGGCAAGAAAAATATCTAATCATTTCATTGCTTTTTTTTTTTTTTTTTTTTTTTTTTTTTTTTTTTTTTTTTTTTTTTTTTTTTTTTTTTTTTTTTTTTTTTTTTTTTTTTTTTTT